>VMDR010002936.1:0-80681 GCA_007922815.1 Macrotus californicus | reverse complement strand
CAGTGCATGACCTCTAGTGTAAATTAGATGTTCATTGATTTGCATAATGTTCCTCTGAAAACAAAAATGATTAATAAAATGGGTATCACAGTCTTATGTAATCTTCTAATATTTGCTTTTCAAATTCAACCTTAAATTACTCAGGTTGTTGTGTGGAACTGTAGTTAATTAGTTTGTAATCCTGGAATATTATTCTATTGTGTGACTATATTAAAATATATTTATCTCTTCTATAAATGGATGTTTGGGTTGTTTCCAAGTTTTGGATGTTACAAATAACACTGTTTTAAACATATCTGTCTCTAAGTACACATGAATAAGTATACCTAGGAATAGAATTTCTTGGTCCAAAATGGCTTACCAACTTTCATTTCCCTTAGCATCGTTTTTTTAGTTTTTAAAATTTTTTTTAAATTTATTGATTTAAGAGAGAGAGAGAAACATTGATTTGTTGTTCCACTTATTTATGCATTCATTGGTGGATTATGGTATGTGCCCTGACCCAGGATCAAACCCGCAACCTTGGTGTATCGGGAGGATGCTCTAACCATCAGCTACCTGGCCAGGGCTCCCCTTAGCATCTTATAAGAGGTCCTGGGGGGTCCATGTTCTACATTATACTTGCTATTGTCAGACTTCTTAATTTCTGTTAGTTGAGTGGGTATAAAATGGTACTTTGTTATTTTGATTTGCATTTTCCTTCCCTTATTAATAAGATTGAATATCCCTTCATAATTATGAACTCTTTGTGTTTTATGGATAAGTCACTGAGACTTAACTAAACCCACACTTACAAAGCTTATATGAAAGAACCAGAGCCAGGATGTCAACTCTTCTCTCTCTCATTCCTGAGGCTGAAGTATGTCTCCAAACTAAATTTGTAGTAACTGGCCACAGGAACTGTCTTAAAAATGTTCTCCCTTCTCTCAGACTACAAGATAAAGGTACATTGCCAGGTCTGTGTAACCTCCAGATTAGAACCCTTGAATTAGAAGCTTTCTGCCTGTCTGAATGTCAGTTTCATGTTCAGTTGTCTCTTACCAGGCTCTGTCCCCACTCCCTGGGATAATTTCTGGATTCTGAGCATTTGTGATTGTTTTTGTTGTTTTAGGAGTTGGTGACTTTCCAGGATGTGTTTGTGGACTTCAGCCTAGAGGAACTGACCTCTCTTAATGCTGCTCAGAGGAAACTCCACCGGGAGGTGACGCTAGAGAATTACCAGAACCTGGTCTCTGTAGGTGAGTCTGCCTTCTCCATGGAACTAGGGCATAGATCTCAACTCTTTTATGTCCTCCCATGAGTCACAGTGGTTCACCATGTCAGTGAGTCTCAACCCAGATCAGAGGTCTGTCCAGAAAGTATCCAGCCATATACTATTAAAAGTAGCGATATTTATTGAAGAAGATACAAGAAACATTGTACATAGGACAATGACCCCTCAGTCCTCTGCAATGTAGGCACCTTGGGACCTTACACAGTTCTCCCAATCATCATCAGCTGCCCTGTCATATTTTCCTAAATCTCATTGACAATCTGAAATCTCTTTCCTTTCAAAGATGATTTTAGATTTGGGAAAAGCCAGAAGTCACAGGGTGCCAAATGTAGGCTGTAGGGGGGCTGAGTCACATGGGTGATTTGATGTTTTGCAAAAAAACTCTGCATGAGACATGAGGCGCACATTGTTGTGATGAAGCTGCTAATCACCAGTTGCCCGTAGCTGTGGCCTTCTGAGTCATCCAGGTAGTTTCTGCAGAGGAATGTTCAAGTTTAATGCAAAATTTGATGCAGATTCATTGCTCTACTCACTCAATCATTTTGAATGTGATAGCCACACAGTACACACACTCAATAGCACACAGTACACATGCTCACTCAATGATGTCTACCACCCCCACTGACTAGTACAGTGAAGTTGTCATTGTTCAGGCATGCACATTCCAGTCCACTGTCCTTGGCTACCGGGACTCACAGTGATGTTTTTAGAATGGGTAAAGGAATTGCTGAAAATTCCAGGAGTTCCAAAGGCTTCTACTGGCCTTGATGTGTTAAGAGTCAGAGGTTTCCAATCTCTTTTCACGTCAAGAGGCAAGGTTGTTTTCCTCTTCCCACAAGCTAAGTGTTTTTGTTGCCAGGGCCAGGATCCTCCTCTTTTCAGTGGCTCTGGCGGGGGAGGGGGGGTGGCCTGAGTTCTCCTGAAAAACAAAATCAAGTGCAGACACCATTCTGCTGACAGTAGGATGGTGCTCTTATCCTTGTGAAGTCAGAGACCTGTGTGGGGATAGAAGTGCCTTCCCTCATACCCCGCACCAGTGTGTATAATTTGAACTTTTATTGGTCACAAAGAAAGCACGATAGAGTGCCTTTTTCAACAAAACTCTTCTCTTAGTTATCACATTTATGACTTAACATAGACAGAATAAATCAATTTTATCTTTAGCCCTCATGCAGTGACCTGGAGTGACATTCATTTCTGGTTTCTTGTATCACTAAAAGCTTGGGGTTAGTAGAGACCTTACGTATTACCCAGGACATTGCCTTCCTAAGTGTGGTGTGAGTACAGTGTGTATAGTGAAGATTGTTTTAGGTGGTGCATGGACAGCATGAAATAATTCTTCAGTCACTTGTGAGAAAGAGACTCCTCTTGGACTATCTTCCAGGTCATAGACATCTGATTGTGTCTTCACATTCTGGAAGGGACTAGGGAGCCCTCTGAGGCCTCTTATAAGAGCACTAATCTCATTCATGAGGGTTTCACCCTTACAACCTAAGAACCTCCTAAAGGCTCCATCTCCCGATACCACCATATTGGGGATTAGGAGATCAACATATGAAGTTTGGTGGGTGGGTGGCAGGGCACCAACATTCAGACCACAGTAGGTGGTATGCAAATGATGGGAGTTCAGAGAAACACAGAACTAGTGGTGGGAGGGGCAGGATTGGAAGAAGCGTTATACAACCCAGGGAATGAAGGTTGTCACAGGAGGAAAAGAACCCTATGTTCTGTTCCCTTTTGAGCAACTCCAACATCAGATCCCTGTGCTGAAGTAGAGAGCTGGCACACTGCCTTCAAGCCCCCTTTTGAGTTTTTACTCTAGACCAGAATTTGTCCACCTTGGCACTGTTTACATTTGGACCAGGTCATCCTGTGTTGTGGGGGCATCCTGTGCACTGCAGGATGTTGAACAGAGTCCCTGGCCTCTACCTACTATATTCCGGGAGCACCCCCTCATTTCCCCAAAGTTGTGACAACAAAAATGTCTCCAAACGTTGCCAAAGGTCTCCTGGGGACACATTTATTAGAAACAGGCTTCATTTTCACCTATGTGAGTTTGTACCTTCCTTATCATCACAGCCTTTAGAGCTCAGGCTGGGAAGTGCTGTGGGCTTAGGACAGAACCCCCAAGTCATGGGTCTTTTTCTTCCACAGGGTACCAGTTCCCTAAACCCAGTATCATTTCACAGCTGGAGGAGGAGGGGTCATGTGTGATGAAGGAAGAAAGCGCTACAGAGACAGGTCAAGGTGAGTAAAGTGGGGTAAGCCTGTGGAGACTGAAATGATGGGATGACAATACCCCCTGTCAGTCTGGGGAGGGGCCGGGAGCTGTTAGTAAGGAAACATTCTTCAAAGCCCACCCAGATCAGGGAGAAGGCTGGTAGTAGCTCTCACCTCCAGAGGCATCACTACCTTATGCGTGCTTGGTACTTCCTTTCCTTTCATTTCTGAAGCTCATCTCTTCCTATGGCATGAGTTCTACCCTGCCCAGCTCCAGGGAGGTCAGTTTCCATATTCTCTAGTGCCCCAAGCCCTCCATTCATCCGTGCCTTTGCTCTTGCAGCTAGAAATCCTAGGTCTTTCCTCTTTAACTGAAACTATCCAGAAACTATGGTGTGATACTGCTGCTTCCAGCTCCTCAAACTTGTTGACACCCACAGACTCCCTCCCCCTCCCCTCCTTCAGCCCACAACCTGGTTTCCATCTCCTACCTCTACCATCTCTCTACCCCTCCCTCTCACTCACTGTACAACTTCCCCTAAAGGTCCCTAATGAGGACAAGAATCTTCTAGACTTTACTTTCTCCAAACTTTATGGCTGCAGTGTGATAATGTTTACCATTTTTATGAAATCCTCTCCTTTGAGTTGGGTCCTCATGTGTGTCAGCCAGGATTGTGGTTGTCCTTCAGTTGCTATTAACAGAAAACCACACCCAAACTGGCATGAATGGGGGGATTGTTAGTTTCAGTGCTGGCCCCTTCAGGGATGGTTGGATTTAGAGGCTCTGTGATGTTAGCAGATGTAGTTTCATTTTCTGTTTTCATTCTGCCAACAAATCCTAGATGTACTTTTTGTTCCCATCCAAAGAGAAGATGAGAGAGAGCAGGTGTCCAAGAAACCTTCTAAAGAGTGAGGAAGCTTTTTTTCCTAGAAGCTATTGACACACCCTCCTCGTTTCTCAGTGTTCCTTGTTGGTCCACATCCCACTCCTGAACCTATAGCTGTGCCTGGTGTAGTGCTAGTCAACACAACATTCCTGTCTTTTCCTGGGTGGGCAGAAAAGTGGGTGCCCAAACAAAAATTCAGGAATGACCAAGGGGACTCCCCTACCTGCCTCTCTGTTTTCTTCATTGTCTTCTTGTCTTTACTCTAATTTGTTCGTTCCTTCTTTGATTCTTTCAGTCATTCCACAGATATTTGTTGAGCCTCTGTGGTGGGCCAAAGCCCTGTCCTAGGTTCTATGGATACAGTAACAGACAAGACAGACCATGAGGCTGGTGGTCTAATGGGGGTGATTGGTTATGGGTAAAGAGACAAGTAATAGAAGATGAGTATACAGCAGACAGGGTGACCTGAGAGGCTGCTTACAATGGGAGAGTCAGGAAAGAACTCACTGAGCAAGGTGTGAATGAGACAAAGGGGGACCAGGTAGTAATTTGAGGAAAAGTGTTGCAGGCAGGAGGAATAGCAAATACAGAGGCCCTGAGTTTAGAATGAGCTTGGGTGTTCCAGAAACAGGAAGAAGAGTGATATGGTCTGAATGGAGAGAAGAGGATAAGAGATGAGGTTGCAGAGGTAGACATGGGCCAGCCCATGGAGAGATATATTAAGGGCTGTGGATCTTGTTCCAAGTGAGATGTGAAAAAGATGTCAAAGATTTTGAGCCAGGAAATGAGGGAGTATTATTGACACCTTGGAACTGTTTTATCTGCTGTGGCAGCCACTATCCACATATGGCTACTTAAATTTACTCTAATCAGAATTACATAAAATATAAAATTTAGTTCCTTACTAGCACCAGCTACATTTCAAATGCTCATTAGCTATGTGTGGCCAGTGGCTGCTATATCAGACAGCAAAAATATAGTCCATTTACATTATCCTAGAACATTCTGTTAGGCAGCAGTCTTCTAGAAAGATCTTTCTGGCTGATTTTTAGAAAATGGGCTTTAGAAAGACCATAAGAGAGACTTTCAGCCAAGATGGAGGTGTAGAAGGGCACACTGTGCCTCCTCACACAACCAAAAGAAGGAGAGCAACAAATTGAAAAACAAAAAACTAGAACTGACAAAATCGAACTGTATGGATGTCTGACAACCAAGGAGTTAAAGAAGAAACATTCATCCAGGCCGGTAGGAGGGGTGGAGATGGGAAGCTGGTTGGAGAGGACTCATGGCAAGGCAGCAGCTGGCAGACCTGGTGGTCCCACACCCACATGCGGATAAACTGGGAGGAACAACTGGGGATCGAGATAGACCAACAACCCAGGGTTCCGGCATGGGGAAATAAAACCTCAAACCTCTGATTGAAAACATCTGTGGGGGTTGAGGCGGCAGCAGGAGAAACTCTTAGCCTCACAGGAGAGTCCATTGGAGAGACCCAGAGGTCCTAGAATGTACACAAGGCCACCCACCCGGGAATCAGCACCAGAAGGGCTCAATTTGCTTGTGGGTAGCAGAGGAAGTGACTGAAAACCAATAGAGAGCAGAGCAAGCAGCACTGTTCCCTCTTGGCGCTTCCCCCACATACAGCGTCACAATGCAGCGACGTGGGTTGCCCTGCCCTGGTGAACACCTAAGGCTTCACCCCTTACTATGTAACAGGCACACCAATACAAAAAAAAAAAAAAAAAAAAAAAAAAAAAAAAAAAAAAAAAAGGCCCAAATGAAAGAACAGATCAAAGCTCCAGAAAAAAAATACAACTAAGTGACGAAGAGATAGCCAACTTATCAGATGCACAGTTCAAAACACTGGTAATCAGGATGCTCACAGAATTGGTTGAATTTGGTTGCAAATTAGATGAAAAAATGAAGGCTATGCTAAGTGAAATAAAGGAAAATGTACAGGGAATCAACAGTGACAGGAAGGAAACCGGGACTCAAATGAATGGTGTGGGCCAGAAGGAAGAAAGAAACATTCAACCAGAACACAATGAAGAAACAAGAATTCAAAAAAATGAGGAGAGGCTTAGAAACCTCCAGGACCTCTTGAAACATCCAGAAACCTCCAGGATGTTCCAACATCCGAATCATAGGGGTACCAGAAGGAGAAGAGGAAAAGAAAGAAATTGAAAACTTATTTGAACAAATAATGAAGGAGAACTTACCCAATCTGACAAAGGAAATAGACTTCCAGGGAGTACAGGAAGCTCAGAGAGTCCCAAAGAAGTTGGACCCAAGGAGGAACACACCAAGGCACATCATAATTACATTACCCAAGATTAAAGATAAGGGGAGAATCTTAAAAGCAGCAAGAGAAGAGAAGACAGTTACCTACAAAGGAGTGCCCATAAGACTGTCAACTGATTTCTCAAAAGAAACCTTGCAGGCAAGAAGAGGCTGGAAAGAAGTATTCCAAGTCATGAAAGGTAAGGAAGGACCTACATCCAAGATTACTGTAGCCAGCAAAGCTTTCGTTTAGAATGGAAGGGCAGATAAAGTGCTTCCCAGACAAGGTCAAATTAAAGGAATTCATCATCACCAAGCCCTTATTATATGAAATGTTAAAGGGACTTACCTAAGAAAAATAAAAAATATGAGCAGTAAAATGACAACAAACTCATAGTTATTAACGACCACACCTAAAACAAAGACAAAAACAAAAATAAACTAAGCAAACAACTAGAACAGGAACAGAATCACAGAAATGGAGATCACATAGAAAGTTACCAGTGGGGGAGTAGGAGGAGGAGAGGGGGGAAAAGGTACAGAGAATAAGCATAAATGGTAGGTAGAAAATAGGGGGAGGTTAAGAACAGTATAGAAAATTAGAAGCCAAAGAACTTATATGTATGACCCATGGACACAAACTAAAGGGGGGGGAATGTGGGTGAGAGGGGGTATGCAGGGCGGAGGGTAATAAAGGGGGGAAAATGGGACAACTGTAATAGCATAATCAATAAAATATATTTTAAAAATAAAAAAAAGAAAGACCATAAGAGGAACCAGTAGGGAGGCTGCTGAAGTTGGCCAGGCCAAAGTTGACAGAGGCTGGAACTGTGATCATAGGGTGCTCAGGATTTCAGTATATTGTCTGGAAGGGGACCAGCAACCCAACATTGGCCATACAGCAGGGCAACGAAACAGAGGAGTCAGTGAGGACTTCTTAAAGACCATTTTTAAAAATTGAATCCACTGTGCTGGGTTGTTACTCCCTTCTCCTGATGACTTCCTAGTCTGTTTTCTTACTCTGCCCACATATTTTGAGTGCCTGCTGGGAGGCAACCACTGTGTTCATTATTGTCTCTTCTAATCTACAATCCTGTACTTGATTTCCTTGGCTTCAGTTTCTTTCCTACCTTGGGAGTTGCTTTTATAAAGCACAAACTTTCAGCCGGCTTCTTACTTTCCTAAAAGAAAATGCAAACTTTTAGCAAAACATTTAAATCCCTCCCAATTGCCACAAGATCTGTCTTGTTATTTTTGGTCCCTTTCTTCTGTTTCTTCTATAATGATGTATCTATGTGAGTTAGAGTAGAGAACCTTCTACATTTCTTTTAGATTGGGAGAGAGGACCTGAAACCAAAGATCTAACTCCACAGCAAAGCCAGCCTGTAGAAAAATCATCCTTGGAGGCAGGAATGGAGGATTTGGAAATAGGTAAATTCTGGTATGTAGGACACACAGGAGAGTCTTCTCTTGCTGATTCATTGGATATGTGTCAAGTCAACAAAGAGAAACCTGTAAGCCTTGGAACAGTGAGTGAGCCCAAGACCCTTGCTCAAGAAACAAGCCTTGACAGAGATGACTTTGAGAGAAGTTCAAATCTTACTAAACAATTAGCAGGCCCTCCAGAAGCAGAATCCCAGGAGTGTGCTGATCCTGGGACTTGCACCAGTCCCCCACCAGTGGTCAACAAGCCTTTCCTCCAAGAGCCCAGAATCAACAAATGTGAATTTTGCAAGAGAACCTTTAGTACCCAAATGGCCTGCAAGAAACATGAGCAGATCCACGCTGGCAAGAAACCTACTGAAGGTAAACAATGTGGAGAAACCCTCTACCTCATGCCATACCTCACCAAACGTCCGGGAGCTCATTCCGGTGACAAGTCCCCTGAAAAGTCCTTCATTCAGCGTGCACGTATCTGTGGCCGTGTGAGAATGCACAGTCAGGAGGACTACTATGAATGTTTCCAGTGCGGCAAAGCTTTTATCCAGAATGAGCATCTTTTTCAGCATCTCCAAGCCCATGAGGCAGCAAAAGCCCTTCCACCTGGGATGCCCCGCAAAAAGACATATTTAATTCGCTATCAGCGGAAACATGACTACGTTGGAGAGAGAGCCCATCAGTGTTGCGACTGTAGCAGGGCCTTCCGTCGGAGTTCACAACTCATTCAACACTATCGGATTCATGCACAAGAGAGGCCCTTCCAGTGTCAGCTGTGTGGGAAATGTTTCAGCCTACCCTCACAACTCACTCAGCATTATCAACTCCATTCTCAAGAGAAATCTGGTGAGTGCAATCGCTATTGAGAAACCTTCAGAGAACATCCTCAACATTTCTGGCTTCACCCTGGAGAGAGACCCTCTGTGTACTCTGAATGTAAGAATGCTTTCCACCAGCCCTCACACTTTGTAAACAACTTGAAAATTCATCATTGTGTGGCCAAAAAACAGGGAATGGTTGCAAGAATGTATAACAATCTTCTTGCAAAAGGAAGTTTAACACATGCATCAGTAGTCACACAGGCCAAAAACCTCACAAAGAATATTTTTGTTGCATAGGGAAGAACTAATAGGGTTCATCCTTCTTTGGTGGTATTCATAGAATAGAGAACCTTGATTTTGACATCCTGACACAAAAAACTTGTGACCAGCAGTTGGGATCCAGACAGGTGATCTGTTGCCTGAATTTTTATAAAAGTGTTTATATACAACATTTTCACCACACGGGATGTGTCAGAACAGGGCATGGTGAAAAGATTTTCAAAGTGTATGTGTATTGATTCATCCACAAAGCTGATGCAATTGGTAATATATTTACACAGTACCTCATAATTCACAAAATATTGCCATATATATTATTTGATCTTCTAAGGAATGTTGCAGCGTACCTAGCGAGGATATTTATTCTGTTTTACAGATAAAGCAATCTCGAAATCCGAAGTTGTCAGTTGATTTGACCTAGGTTGTAAGTGATGGAGCAGGAACCTGAATCCAGGGTTGTTGGTTTTTTTTTCATTTCTTTTTTATTCCTGCCATATCCTCTCTAAAGAAAAGGCACAGTTCTATGCTGACTGCAGCACCTTCCTTATTAAGTACTGCTCTTGTTTCACATTAAATCAGATGAGGCACTTACAGTATCAGAGGGTCCAAAAGCTTTCTTAGTGTGAAGTGTTAATAGCCATTTCTCTCATGACTTAGGATTAGATGGTGACTTTTGGAGACACTAATTCAGGGAAGTATATTTTTGCTAAATCCTTTCTTCTAGATCGTAAAGCTGTTATTGATTATGTGATGGTTTGGGGGTTGTTTTTTTTCTTTGGTACTTGTCTGTGGTTGCTTCTTTTAAGGGTTGGAGTTTCTTCTTTTCCTTTTCTCTCTTTTTTAAAATTTTCATTTGGGAGCAATATTTTTGCCTTCTTGGGGTCTTACATCATCAGGATGACCAACTTCACCTAAAATCCTAATCCTATACTGGGCATACTTCACTCTTTAAAGGTAGGAGCCCTCAATCACACTAAAAATCTCTTTCATAGCATATTACTATAGTGTCAAAAGCTTTCCATCACTAACTTGAATGGTGGTCAAATACAAAGACCCACAGTAAACACTGGACCTGGATTCCCTGACCTGATTCGTCACCTAGAAGTGTGGGTTGTTGCTCTTGCTATTCACTGCCCTGCTTTTCCTCATACAGTCATTTTTGAGGTTGGTCTATGATGGGTGATTCCAAAGTCATGAAATTAAGAACAAATATGACTTGCCAGAGCCTACACCAGCCAAATGAGTGCTCACTACTCCACACCACTTTTTGCCTTTAGGATGGTTTCTATCTCATCACTGTCATGTGAGATCTATTTATTTTCATGAGATCATTATTAATCTCAGTTGTTTCATTTCTCCCTTTGCCATTTTAGCATTCTACATGGATACATTTTCTTTCAATTGCCTTATCTCTATTTTATTGAACTTCATTACCTTTACTTAAAAAGAAAAATTTTTTTATTGATTTTAGAAAGAGAGAGATAAACATCGATTTGTTGTTCCACTCGTTTGTGCATTCATTGGTTGATTCTTGTATGTGCCTTTACAGGGGATCAAGCCCAAAATCTTGGCATATTAGGATGATGCTCTAACCAACTGAGCTAACCGGCTGGGGCAAAAAGGAAAATTTTAAATCATCTCAAACAAAAGTTTTTACCCAGATCATAATTAGATTTCCCTGATCATCTCCAAGATGGGTTATTTTTTGTAATTGGCTCATTTGAATCCAGATCCAAACATGGTCCACAGATTGCATTTGGTTGTCTGATCTCTTGAGTTTCTGTTAACCTAAAGCAATTGCCTCTCAGTCTTTTAATGTTTTGTGTGACCCTGAGGATAATGTAGAGATATACTTCCCTCCTCTCCCCACCCAGTTTCTAATATGTCTAACTTTTGGTACGTTCCTATATCCAGGTTTAATTTTTTAAGTTTAGAAACACTCATTTTAAAATAATGTTATTTTTTAATTTCTTTATCATAATTCTATTTTATTTTATTTATTTTTTATTGTATTTTCCCCATTATCATTAAATTATGGTAAAAAACACATAATATAAAATTTATCATCTCAACATTTTTAAGTGTACAGTTCAGTACTGTTAAGTATAGCCGCATTATGCAACAGATCCCCAGGATTTTTTTATCTTGCAAAATGAAAACTTTGTACCCATTAAATCATAACTCCCCATCTCCCCCCAGCCCTGGCAACCATTATTCTGGCACTTACATTTTTTCCTTTGAAGCTTTGTGTGATTATGCAAGTTATACTGGAAGAAACTGGGTCAGTTGTCCTGTAGAATGTCCCCAACTCTAAATCTCTTTACTTTCTGTGGTGTCCTTAAGCTCGTTCCTCTCTCCTCTGTATTTTCTGTCAATGGAAGTTAGCTCTCAACTCTGGAGGCTTAGACTGAATTT
This sequence comes from Macrotus californicus, assembly GCA_007922815.1. NCBI lineage: Eukaryota > Metazoa > Chordata > Mammalia > Chiroptera > Phyllostomidae > Macrotus > Macrotus californicus. The sequence goes on along the minus strand of VMDR010002936.1, from coordinate 69,069 downwards.
CAACTTCTTTGACAAGAACACCTCCTAGGTGGTTTTGTGTGTTTTATATCAGATCCCGCCAAGAGGCACACGGTATTGGCTTTTCCCAGAGGCCTGTCCTTTTGAAGTCATTCTCCAGGTCAGTGCCCCAGACCCCAGTAATGAGGTCTCAGAGTTTCCGCTGTCACTGGATTCTTCATGGACCAGCTGCAGTAGTCCCCTTTCATCGCCTACCTCTTCCAGGCTTTTCTCTACATCACTCCATCACTCCAGCCTGGTCTTCAGACACTTGAATTAAGAGGTGGTAGAGACTCCTTGAGAGGAATGGATGAGGACCCTAGGCTGGCACATCAGGTTTCTTGAGGAGCCTTAGCTAGAGAAAGCCAGGAGACATCAGTCTTGACTAACTCTATTCCAATGCTTCTTTCCTGTCATACATGGCAGCAGTGACAACAGGGATACTTAGTTAACCTGCCTGTCACCCAGGACTGTTGGGAACACATGGAAGATGCTGCCTCCACATTTTACACATTTGGACGGACTGCAAGGTGGACACCCAGCCTGTTCCTTTGGCTGTTGGCTTGCTGCTTTTCTTGCTGCCATCCCCTTGGCTTTTGGTGGTAATGCTTTTCCACCTCCCTGCTTTTTCCACCCAGTTCCTCACATATCTGACAGTTTAGACACTGCTCTTAGTCAGTTTTTTTTCTTTAGAAACATTCATGTTTTAAGCATTTCTTGTGATTATGCAGGCAATGCATATTCCTTGAAGATTAGAAAATAATGCTTTTTCTTTGAATGTTTATATTTCCCTCTCCTAGACATACTTACTGCTAAAAAGGGTATAAAATTATCCATTTTTTCCTCTGCGTAGATCTGTAAAAAAGATAAAGATGTTTTTATGCAATAGTATCATACTGTTAACACTATTTTGAAAATTGTTTTTATTCTAATATATCATGAATGTCTTCCCATATCCATAAATAAACCCCTCAGTTTCATCTTTAAGGTATGTGTCTGTGTCCTCATTTACTTCACTAGCCTCCTAGGGTTGGAAACTGGGGTTGCTGGTAATTTACCCCTTTGTGTATGTTGATGCTGTAGTTACACTTTCTGCTCTCTCTTGGGCCTTAGAATTTCTCTTACCAATTTGCTCTAATGTCTTTACATATGGTCATGTTTCCTAAGGGAAAGTTCCCAGCGGTGGAATTTCTAGGCCAAAAGGTAAATGTGTCTTGAAGGCCTTGGAAACACTCTTGATCTCATCCCAGCAAGGTCTAAAAGTTGTGCTGCTTTTTTTTCTCTAGGGAACAACTGAACGACTCAACTCTCCCTCACACCCCTTCTTAAAGAATTTTCACTGTGAACCCAGGACTGAGGTCAGGCCTGGAAGGAGCCACAGATGAAGTAGTTTGTTAGAATTTTAACATAGTTTTTGTTAGGCTTCTTTCCCTCACTAAACAAATAATATTAAGCATATTAAAATTTTAGGAATCAAGAAAGGCTAACAGTCTTTCTAATAGTCTCAGACACTTGAGTCCCAGCCCAGGAATGTGGTTATGTTTACAGGCAGAAGTGCTTTTGGCACAGAAGGAAGAGTGTGGGCCAGGCTCACCTGAGACCAAATAACAGCCCCTTTTGAGAAGTTGACTAAACCTTGGTTCCCAGGAAATGAGGTAATAGTGTCTCCCCCTGGAACCCTTGAAAGACCTGGAGTTCATCTGTGTGAAAAAGCATAACAGTGCCTAGTATATAGTAAGCACTCCCACTATGTTTTCATATACTTTATATTTACTATTTTTTAATCCTCTCCTGAGGACATTTTTTTCATTGTTTTTAGAGATAGAGGAAGGGGGAGAGAAAGACAGAGAAGCATCTATGTGAGAGAGAAACATTGATTGGTTGCCTCCCTTACATGCCCCCACGGGGATCGAACCTGCAACCTTTCTGTTAATGGGATGACGCTCCAACTGACTGAGCCACCCGACCAGGGCTTATTTACTGTTCAAAGTTTTCTTAGTAACAGTCAATAAACTACAGAATTGTGAAGCTGTTACACATCAAGATACAGCCACATTTTATCACTTCAGTATTCTCTGTATAAATAAGGTTTTCTATGTGTAAGGGTTTTTCATATACATGTCACAAATTTGAAGTTCTCTTTTTCTCACTTATTTTCTAAAGGACACATTGCATACAGTTTTGATGAACAGAGCATGAAGCATTGTAGTATAATTTTCTTAGGACAGGTTTCCCAAGAAGTGGTAGTAATAGACAAGATGTTATAAACAGGTCTGTGGCTCTCAAAGATCCTCCTGAATTTAGTTCTGGAGGGGCTATGACATATGCAGCCCTCAGTAAATAGTCACCAGGGGTGTGAAATAGGTGGCAAGCCATCCTCCCCCCTGAGTCAGTGACCCTCTCTCAGTTCACTGCACCGGAAAAGTCTCCGCACAGCATTCCAGGCTGACAAGACCATCTGAGCAAAATTTGTATATGCACAGAAATGCCTCTGTCATACTTGGTATAAATAAGCATTTGAACAACTTGACCAGCATTTGGACATTTATCACTCAAACCAACAAAAAAGGTTGCCTATTTGATAAGCAAAAAAAGTGATTATTTGCTTACAAGTGAATTATTTCCCCCACCTGCCTTTAAACTTCTTTGGGTATAATCCATGCCCTTTACCTGTTTAGCTATATGACTTTGTGCTTGTTCTTACTGATTCACATCAACTCAGTTTCCTTTCTTGAAAATGTACTTCCAAAGGATTAATGTTTGTTTTTCATTTTAAAGTAACACTTGATTCAATAAAGACAATTTATGTTTTACTGAAAGGCATAAGATCTCTTCTCTCTGCAACCACCAGCCCCAAATACAGCAGACACCATTAATATTTTGGCTTGTTTTGTTATGATTTAAAAATAATTACCAGATGTCCTGGCTGCTGTGGCTCAGTGGATTGAGCGCCAGACTGCAAACCAAACGGTCGCTGTTTCGATTCCCAGTCAGGGCACATGCCTGTGTTGTAGGCCAGGTCCCCATGAAGGAAGCTTGAGAGGCAACCACACATTGATGTTTCTCTCCCTCTTTTTCTCCCTCCCTTCCCCTCTCTCTAAAAATAAATAAAGTATTTTAAAAAAATAATAATTATCAGAATGTAGTGAGGAGAGGTCTAGTTTTCATGGTACGTCTATAGCTTTTCACCCTTTTACTCATGGGACTGTATGACTTATTCAGAGGTGTAAAGTTTTCACATAGACATGGTCATTCAATGTGCAATATCTTATTTTTGCACTTGCCTTATAGCTGACACAGTGCTTTGTTATCCCTTGTCTGTCGTTACCACCTCATTGATAACTGCAAAGTATACCCAGAGCTTTGTATAGGTGGCACTCTGTCTCCGTTTGAGTGCTTAATTTAGTTCTGATTTTTCCTAACTAGAAATGATACTTTAAGGAACATTTTAGTGCTTAAAGTTAGATTTAGCCAAAGGGGGAATTTCCAGATCAGAAGGGGTATAATTTTTTGAGGTTCTTGATATATTCAAGCATCTTTGAAGACATTACACCAGTTTGCACTGTTGGAACACAAAGCAGTGGGAGTTCACACAGCCTTTCTGGCATTGTGTAGTAAGAGCATTTGTCATTTTCACTAATTGAATAGGGGAAAGGGAATTTAATTAATTGCATGTATTTGATTGTTAAGGAGGTTGAACATTTTCTTTTTTTTAATAAACAGAGCAGTGAAACATTGACTTTTTCTTCACCTAGACCTACAACATCAATACATATAAATAAAGTCTGGTGTTTTCTGTTTTTATTGGAGGGGTTGAAAATACAGGGGTAGAGAAAAGGACGGGAGGACAGGCGACCTCTTTGTTTTTATTTTTTCTCAAATAGAAGTACTGTCACTCTGATGGCAGGATCATCTGAAGGGAACAGCTTGAGTTTTAACAGCGTCCAGGACCATTCTGTTGAATTTCAAAATGAGAAAACCTTTTCTCCTTTAGGCAAACAATGCACACCTAATAGGAATCAGGCTTGAGGGGTCTGGCCAGGTTTCCAGTGCACAGCCAGCAGTGCACATGTGTGTCTCTTGCAGGGGAGAGTGGGGCTGCAGGCAGAGCCAGCTGTCAACAGCCAGCCAGCCGGCCACTTGCCTGCTCACCTACGGGGAAGAAGGGGCAGAGCAGATGAGCACACAGGAGGAGGTCGAACATTTTCCTCTAAGATTTTTAATCAATTGTATTTTCTCTTCCCATCAATTTGAACAAGCTCTTTATATAATGGAGATATTAACTTTTTTCTTCACTTTGTTCATACTTCTGTTTGGCACTTTTTTGAAATATTTTTTGACAAGGTTTCAATTTTTATATAGCTCAAACATCTGTTTTCTTTTCAAAGCCTACAAAATCTAACTTTTTCCTAAACATTAGTGTTTTATTCTGCAGTTTTCATTATTTTGTTTCATTGTGCTTTAAACATTCTTGATTTTATTTTGGTGTATTGTGTGAAGAAAGGATCAAAATTGCCATTCCCCATTGTTAATGGTCCCCACATTAATTAGTGTAGGATCTATATCTGGACGATCTACTTTGTTTCACTGGTTTGTTGCCCTATTTCATCCTAGATCTGTAGTTGAATTTTTATGCATTTAATGAATTTTCCTTCATTGTCCCTTAAAGTATATGTATGTATATTTATATGAAAAAAATATAATTTTCTGTTATTCTTCTAGAATATGTGTTTATTCCTATTAAAAAACTGGTTTGTCAATTAAAAAGAGCCTTTAGATAATTATTGAACTTATAAATGAATTAGGGAGAATTAACATCGTTATAGTTAATCTTAGCATCCACAAATATACTATCGTCCTTTCATGCAGCCAAACTTTTATATCACTCAGTGAAGTTTTGTAGTTTTCATACAAGACCACACGTTTTCCTTCATTATTCCTACATATTGTTGCAGCTGTGGGTTTTCTTGTGTAAGGTTTGTTTTTTTTTTTAATTTCTCATAAAAAGCTAGCATCCCAAGAGCGGAGTCACTTCAGCATTGCCCCACCACATACATCCAAGCCAACCAAACCCCAGGCTTCCAGAAACAGTTGGAGGATCACAGATGCTCTTATTTTTTAAGGATTCTTTTCTTTTTAAAGACTTTTATTTGCTTACTTATTTATTTATTTTTTAGAGAGAGGAGAAGAGAGGGAGAAACATTAATGTGTGGTTGCCTCTCACACGCCCTCTACTAGGGACCTGGCCTGCAACCCAGGCATGTGTCCACACTTGCACACACTTACGAAAATCACCTGAAGGGAGCAGCCCAGCCCCACCCTCCCACTGACAGCTCCAGCCGGGAAGCTCTGGTCCAGGTGCCCAGGCTTTTGATAATCAGATCTCCTCCAAGTGGGACCTTTGATGAGGGAAGTACAGGACCCAGAGCCATGATACCTGGCCCACTTCAGCCTTCCAGGTGAAAAAAGATAGGTTTGGATTAAAGGAAAGAAAGCATACAAACTCATGCTCCTCAGAGAGCCAGGTGGGTAGATTGGCAATGTGGTGAAGAGGAGGAGGAATAGTCCCAACCACAGACCCTCCTGTTACCAGATCTTTTGATTTGTCAGGAGGATCTGGAATATTCAATTTTTATGGGAAGTCTCTCAATATGTTAAGTTTTTTATTTATTGATTTTAGAGAGAGAGGAAAGAAGAAAGAGAGAAATAGTGATTTGCTTTTCCACTTATTTATACATTTACTGGTTGATTCTTGTATGTACCCTGACCAGGCATCGAACCTGCAACCTTGGCATGTGAGGACAACATCCTAACCAACTAAGCTATCCAGCCAGGGCAAGTCTCTCAGTATTTTAACATGGACAAGTAATTCTTAAAAAGCCAAGTCAGGCCCTGTCTGGGAGCATCCCATGAGGATGGATTTCTGAGTCCCTCCCACATCCTAGAATGGCACCTGCAGGTAGAGCTTCCGCAGGGCTCCCTTCATGTCCTTGTTCCTCAGGCTGTACATGAGCGGGTTCAGGGTGGGGGTGAGGATGGAGTAGAAGACAGCAGCCAAGCGTCCTTGCAGCGGGGAGGAGTGGGCGCTGGGCCTCATGTAGGCAGAGCTGCCAGTGCCATAAAACAGCATCACGGTGGCCAGGTGGGAAGAGCATGTGGAGAAGGCCTTCCGGCGGCCAGCCACGGAGCGGATCTGAGCAACCGTGGCCAGGATGCGGACATAGGACAAGACGGTGAGAGCAAAGCAGCTCATGATGACGCAGCCACTGACTGCAAATCCAGCAGCCTCATGGGCATCTGCGTTGGCACAGGCTAGGCGCATGATTGGAGGGATGTCACAGAAAAAGTGGTCAATCACAAGGGGGCCACAGAAGGGTAGGGAGAAGGTATTGGCTGTGTGGAAAGTGGAGAAGAGGAGCCCGCCAACCCAGGCCACTGCCACCAGGGACACGCAGGTCCTGTGGCTCATAGCTACCCCATATACCAGGGGCCTGTAGATGGCCAGACAACGATCGTAAGCCATGGAGGTGATGAGAAAACACTCCGTGGAGCCAAGGCTGACAAAGGCAAAAAGTTGGGAAGCGCATGCAAGGAGGGAAATGTCCCCAGAGCCCAGCACGGTGGCCACCAGGGCCCGGGGCAGGGTGGTGGACAGGGAGCAGATGTCCACCAGGGAAAGGTGCTTGAGGAAGAAGTACATGGGCGTGTGCAGGTGGGCATCGAGGGTCACAGCAGCCACGATGGAGACGTTCCCCAGAATTGCAGCCAGGTAAAGGAGAAGGAAGGTGACCACACTGAGCAGCTGTAACTCAGGGACAGCTGAGAAGCCCCGGAGGAGGAAGACAGACACCGCTGTGAGGTTGGTCATGTTCTGGAAGGTGCTCTGGTAGTAGCGCATGAGAAGAACCAACAGTATTTAAGACCTGGGAGGAAGTGGGGAAGAAGCTGGGTGAGCAGCAGCTGGAAGGAGGCTCAAATATTGTTCATTAAACACACATACATGCCCTAGTCAGGGGGTTCAATTCATTGGAGCAACTTCCCGTGCACCAAAAGGTTGTCGGTTCAATCCCCAGTCAGGGCACATACAAGATTCAACCATTGAGTGCATAAATAAGTAGAACAACAAATCTCTCTCTGTCTCCAAAGTCAATAAATATTTTTTTTTAAATACAAGGGAACAGCTTCTCCCAGACCTTCCAGGAAAAGATGCAGCCAGCCAACCCCTTGTTTTCAGCTCTGTGAGATCCTTTTCGGACTTTGAGTTTCTGAACCTGTAAGAAAGCACATGTGTGTTGTTTTAAGAACAGCAGCCCTAGGCAATGAAACAGCCTCCCTCCTCCTCAGCCCTCTTGCTTGTATCAGCAGATTCTGCTCCTCCTCAGGAAGTGGAGCCTTCCCATGTTGAAGTAAAAGAAATAAGCAACACAGCCACATAGCTAATGTCCTTTGTCCCCTTCTCATCCCCAAGATCCTGGGGAACAGACATTGTAACCTGGTTTCCCTCAGCATCACACAGGTACCCACATGAGATGGTTTCACAGGGTAAATGGATGAACGTTGGTAATTGTGCAGTTGGGAATTATTATCATTTTTTTATCCTCACCCAAGGACATGCTTACTGATTTTAGAGAGAGGGGAAGGGAAGGAGAGGGAGAGGGAGGGAGGGAGGGAGAGGGAGAGGGAGAGGGAGAGAGAGAGAGAGAGAGAGAGAGAGAGAAACACCAATGTGAGAGAGAAACACTGGTTGGTTGCCTCTTGCACGTGCTCTGACTGAAGACCAAACCTGCAACCTAGGCACGTGCCCTGAGCGGGAATCAAACCCATGACCTTTTGATTTACAGGATGACACTCCAACCAAGTGAGCCACACTGGCCAGGGCTGTGAATTACTTTAATTTTTTTATTTATTGATTTGAGCAAGAGAGAGACATAGAGGGAGAGAGAGAAACATTGGTAATGTTGTTCCACTTGGCTGATTCTTGTATGTACCCTGGCCAGAGATCAAACCCACAACCTTGGCATATCAGGAAGATGCTCTAACCAGCTGAGCTACCTGGCCAGGGCTATGAATTATTTTAATATGTGTCTGGAGAGACAACGACACACCCCCAACTTTTCAGATGGTGCACTCAGGAAGGAGATGAAATGTGTACTGATATTCCACAACGAGCTGATGAAAAGAAATATGGCAACATCTGTTGCCACCGTAGAGAATTATGGTGTTCCAACAGTGCAGGAAACCGAATTCTGCATGCCTTGGCCAACTCATCTTGCCTTCTCTACACATATTTTCTCATCTCACTCACGTTTTTCAAAATTTACTTTAAAAAAAATATGGCATTTATGCGTGCATCGCTTTGGAAAAGACTGATGTTACGCACTGACCTGGTAAGCCCTTGCATTTATTTATTTATTTTTAATCCCCATCAGAGGATATCCTTTTTTTCAAAATTGGTTTTTTAGGGGGTGGTAGAGAGAGAGAGAGGAGAAACATTGATGTGAAAAAGAAACATCGATTGGTTGCCTCCCATATGCACCCTGACCAGGAATCCAACCCACAACCTAGGCATGTGCCCTGACCAAGGATCGAACCTGCAACCTTTTTATGTATGATGATCCAATTAGCTGAACCACCTGGCCAGGGCTCTTAGTTATTTATTATTGTACCATTTTGTTTCACCTTTCTCACCTGCAAAACCCAGGGGCTTGCAAAGGCATTTCCACACAGTTCCAGAGAGCCTTCGGGAGCCACCAAGACATTGGGACCTTGTCTGGTAGGGATCCAGCCCCTTTCCTTCAGCTGGAGGTAATCCCGTGTTTATTATTAAATTGTTACTGGATTATCCGCTCAGCTTTTGTTGGATGTCAGGATCCTGTCATGAGAAAATAAATTTCAAATTCACCAGCACTGGCACAACCAAGAGGCAGTTTGTGTCATGGTTTACCGCACAGACTAGGAGCGAGGCTGCCTGGGTTCAGACCCCAGCCCTGTCACTTACTAGCTGTGTGACCTCAGGTAAGTTACTTAACCTCTCTGGGCTTTGGTTCCTTCTCTTTTCTTTTATACTTTTTGTTTTTAATTGAGTTTATTGAGGGGGGGTATTGGTAAATAAAATTTTATAGGTTTCAGGAGAACAATTCTATAGTACATCACCTGTATACTGTATTGTGTGTTTACCACCCCAGGTCTCTTCCCATCACCATTTATCCCCTCTTTATCCTCTTCTACCTACCCCACTCCCTTCCCTCTGGTAACTACCATGCTGTTGTCTGCATCTGTGAATTTCATTTCATTTTGTTTTGTTTTGCTTAATCTCTTCACCTTTTTTACCTAGCCCTCATACCCTCTTTCCTCCTACAGCCGTCAGTCTGTTCTCTGTATCTGAGTCTGTCTCTGTTTTGTTTGTGCTTTGGTCTCTTTATCTGTAGTGCACAGAAATAACAATGACACTTCCCACCACGAAAGTGTCAAGGTGATCAAATGTAGCCCTCAGAACAGTGCCTGGCACAGAAGACACAGTATGCCTTTATCATTTTCTCCAAATGGCTGATTCTGCGTTTCTTGGAACTTTCTGGATGTAAGTTAATACTCCAAACATCGTAATTTGAAATAATGGAAAGGAGCAGAGTCCCCAGATTGGAGCCATCAGCCCTGGGAGAAATGAGCCTGGCTGATGTGGGACACAGAAGTATCATTTCGGCAGTAGAACGAGATTTCAGGAACTCTCTCTTCACCAAAGCCTGTGTGTCTTCCGAAGTACTGCTGCCCTGCCGTCTCATAGCCTCACGCACACACCTCCACTCATGGGGAGCTGACTCAGAGCAGTGGTTCTCAACCGGGAGTGACTGTGTCCCTATCTGGCGGGGGTGGGGGGGGGGTGTTGCATAGCAGTGTCTGGAGACATTTTTTATTGTTGCAACCAGTAAAGAAGATGCTCCTGGTTTCCAGTGAGCAGAGCCCAGGGCTGCTGTTGAATATGTAACAGTGTACGGGGCAGCCCCACAGCAGAGTAATCCGACCCCAAATTGCCAATAGCACCAAGGGTGCTGCACTGACTTAGTCTTGAGTTCTTTGTACCACATCAGCAGAGCGATCTCCAACATTTAAACGTTACTTCCTGAGAGCCTGGCTGCTTTTCATGCATATCATGCAATCCTCCCAACCGCCTCGAAGGCAGGCACTATTTTTTTTAATCCTCACCCAATGATATGTTTATTGTTTTTAGAGAATGGAAGGCTAAGAGAGAGAGAGGAAGGCTAAGAGAGAGAGAGAGTGAGAGAGAAACATCAATTGGTTGCGTCTTGTATGTGCCCTGACCAGAAATCAAACCTGCAGACCTTTGCTATACAGGATGACACTCCACCCAACTGAGCCATCTGAGAGGGCAGGCACTATTTTATCATTCCATTTCACAGATAGAAAAACTAAGGCACAGAGAGGTTAAGCAATTTGCCCAAGGTCTCATAGCTAGTAGTGGTTGTGCTGCAGTTCAAACCTGGCTGATGATTCCACAGGTGTTAATGGCTGCTCTGCTGCCTCAAGTCACCCCAGGTGTGAGATGGGAGGCACTGGAAGGTTGAGCAGCAGGACCTACCTGGCTGAGCCGCCTGGTCACTCCTACCAGCAGCAGGTGAAGCTACCTTTACTGAGTGGGGCTGGTGGAAGGCTGGATCTCCAAGGAATGGAGGTGAGTGATAGAGATCCAGGCTGGGATTCCTTGTTCAGGATGAATCCCCACTTATAAGCTGTGGACAAGAAAGACCTTGGGAATGGGCCAGCATAGATGACTTCAGGTGGGATTGGCTCTGAGCCATCCATCTACTCTTGGTCGTTTCTCTCTCATCTTCTTGGGAATTCATCTAAGAGCTCCTCTGGGGACTTTCTGTCCCACGGTTGCTCTAGGCTCTGAGAATAAGACTCTTTCATAGGTAAGGCATCAGCCATGCCTACTGACCACTTTCTAGAGTGTTCTCTAGAAATATCAAAATATTTCTTATATCAAAAGCCACAACAGTCCATGTCATTGAACACTCTTTTTTTAAATTTTTATTTATTGATCTGAGATAGAAAGAGAGAGAAAAAAAGACATCAATTTGTTGTTCCACTTATTTATGTATTCATTGGTTGACTCTTGTATGTGACCTGACCACAACCTTGGCATATAGGGACAATGTTCTAACCAACTGAGCTACCTGGCCAGGGCACCTTCTTGAGTTTTAAAATTTAATTCATCTATTTTTTTTAATTTTGAAGGATCACTGTAAACCAGAGATCCCAGATCTCTTAAATCACAGATACTATATTCTAATTGGAAATCAGACAGTAAATAAGTAAACGAATAAATATATTTTCAAGTTCCAGGTGGTGGTAAGTGGATGACAATAAAGCAGGGTGAGGGCCATAGAAAGACAGCAGGGGGCTTATTGAGTCAGGCTGATCAAGGAAAACTTAATGAGGAAGTGACAGCTAAGCTGAGACCTGGGTGAAGTGACAGAATGAGCCACACAGTGAACTGAGAGGAAACTATGGAAGCAGAGGGAACAACATGTGCAAAGGTCTTAAGGTTGGGAGGCACTGGGAATGCTGAGCACCTGAAAGAAAGGCCTGAGATGACGAGCTGAGTACAGGTAAGGAGCAGCAAGAGATGAGAAGGAGAGGTAGGGAGTGGGGAGACCATGTGGTTCCTGTGGGCCACGCTGAAGCATATGGGTTGGAGAGTCACCATGATAAGTAGGGCTGGAATGAGAGCGTGACATGGTCTGAATTCTGTTTTTAAAAGACCACTGTGCCCTGGTTGGGTTGCTCAGTTGGTTAGAGTATTGTCCCGATATGCCAAGGTTGTGGGTTTGATTCCCCATCAGGTCACGTACAAGAATCCACCAATGAATGCATCAATAAGAGCAAAAACAAATTGATGTTTCTCTCTCTCTCTCTCTCTCTCTCTCACCCTTCCCTCTCTAAAATCAACAATAAAAAAATAAAGACCATGTTAATTGCAGTGTAGAGACTAAACTTTAAGGGGGCAACAGTAAAACCAGGGAGTCTTGGTGGTCTGGCTGAGGTCTGATCAAGGATGATGGTGGCTTGGACTAGCATGGTAACAGCTGAGGTGGTGATGGTGGGCATAAATGTATGTGTTGTGAAGATGGAGTAGAAAATTCTTGCCCACGGCTGCATGTGGGCTGTGGAAGAAATAATGCCCTGGCTGGGTAGCTCAGTTTGTTAGAGTGTTGTCCTGACACGCTAAGGTTGTGGGTTTGAACCCCCGTCAGGGCACATACAATAAGCAACCAGTGAATGGAACAAGTTGATGTTTCTCTCTCTTCCTCTCTCTAATATCAATGAAGAAAAATTTTTAAAAAGAAATAATAGTAATATAATACAAAACAATATATAACATCATAACAATATGGTAATATCTACATAATAGTAATATAATACCTGATGCTACATAACATAACAATATAGTAATTTAATATGATACAATAACATAATAGTAATATAACACCTAATAATAACATGCTTACTCTGTGCCATGCATTGTCACATATATCTGGTTTGTATAATCCTATACATAAATGATCACACACGTTTGGACCTCTCAATAACCCTATCTGGTAGGTCCTAATAGAGTCCCAGTTTGCAGGTGAGGAAACTGAGGCAGAGTGAATTGTGTCCTAAGCCACAGAACAAATAAGTGGGGAAAGCAGGACCCCATACTTCTAACCATCATATGTTGGTGACAGGGTGAGTTCCAGGCTTTTGATCTGAGTCCCTGGTGAACAGTGATGCCATTTATTGAACTGGGGGAAATTATAGGAAGAACATATTTGGGGACCTAGCGTCAAGGCTCTACTTACTGTGTTAATTATGAGATGGCTGTTAGAAATTTAAGTGGAGAAAGTGAACAGCAAAGGGGATACATGGGATGGGAGTCGGTGGCAGGGGAAGGTCCTGGCTAGAGAATAAATTTGGGGGCATCATCAATACATCAATATCAATTAAAGTCACAGGGCTGGGTGTTTTTGCTCAGGAAATCATAGCAATTAGAGAAACCCATCCTTAGTGTTGTTGCTTGGGCTATTAAGTTTAGTGTCCACAGAGAGACAAAGTAACTTACTAAGAACTGAGAAATGCAACTAATGACAACTTCTCATTAAGCTGAAGTTCCTGGTGGCTCCCCAAGGATGAGAACTTTGCTAACGGGCTCAGTGCCCAAGAGAGGTCCCCCCCACTGGTGATGGGGGGCTGGGGTCTGCAGCAGGAGATGCCAGGCAGGACTGGAATAATTGGCCTCCACTGACCTCCAATAGCCGCTGGGGACTGGGACTCGGAGCTCATTAGGAACAGACAGCCGAGACTGGCCTGGGAATCTTGAAGGAACTTTTTGATTTGTTGAACTCATTAACAAGGAAGCCTGGCAGGCGCCTCCTTCCCATGGGTGTCTTTGGTCTGAGAAAACACCAGCCAGGGTTGCAAAAGAGGAAAAGCGTTTTCGGTGTGAGCCAGAGAGGCCCGGCTTAGCTGTGTGTAGTTCAGCTCTTTGAGAAGTGATTTATTCTTCCTAAAATGGAGCTGTGGGTGAGGATGGGCGTTGACTGTCTGGTTTTTCCTTTCCATCTTCAGGGCCAAAAACAGCACCCAGCATGCAGCAGAGACTCAATGAAAATTTGTTGAATGACTGAAGGACCAAAACGATCTTTGTTTCTTTACTGCAGTGGTGCTCAATAGGGGTGACTTTGCTCCCCAGGGGACACCTGGTAATGTTTGGAATATTTTTGGCTGTCCCACTAGAAAAACAAGTTGTTCTTGGTGAATAGAAGGCAGGGATGCTGCTCAAAATCCTACAATGTGCAGGACTGCCCCTTCCCCACAGCAAAGAGGGATTCGGCCCCAATGTCAATGGTGCAAAGGTTGGGAAACTGATTTACTGGTTTATAACTGACCTTCCACCACCGAAGCAAAAGATCCAGAGACTTTTGTCCAACTTGTTTGCTACTGCCTCCTTTGCTGCTGCCTCTCCAGCCAGTAGAACCTTGTCTGATTCAGTAGATGCCCCATAAATGCATACTGGGTGGAATGAACAATAATATGCTCTGTTCACCTGCTTCATATTCTGATTCCATTTATAGAAAGTTTAAAATAGGCAACACTCATCAATGATAGTAAGAAGACCAGATTGCAGTTACCTTTGTAGTACAGTAGAGTCTCGTGGTATGTATGTATGTATGGGGTGGTTCTGGAGTGCAAACTTGTTTCCTGATCTGGTTGCGGGTTACAAGGGTACGTTCATTTGTGAAGATTCATCAAGCTGCCTAATTATGGTTCATGTACTTTTCTGTATGTAGGTAACATTTGTATGGTAATTTCACTAAAAAATGAAGTAGGTTATTTTATTTTGAGAACTCGTGCACTTAATCACTGTGCTATTCAGATAGCAAGAGTCCTACCATTTCTTCAGCAAATAAATTGTGAGTAAATTTTGCAGAGGGGAATCCTTAAAGATTAAAACATTTAAAAACAATAGTATACATGCCATGGCTGGTGTGGCTCAGTGGATTGAGTGTTGGCCTGTGAACCAAAAGGTCGCCGGTTCGATTCCCAGTCATGGCACATACCTGGGTTGCGGGCAGGGTTCCCAGTTGGGGCGCACAAGAGGCAACCAATCAATCCATGTTTCTCTCACACATGGGCATGTTTCTCATCCTCTCTTTCTCCCTCCATTCCCTTCTCTCTCAAAATAAATAAACAAAACCTTTTTAAAAAATAAAAATAAAAGCAATGATATACCACCTCACACCTGTCAGAATGGCTATTATCAATAAACAATAAGTGTTGGCAAGGATGCGGAGAAAAGGGAACCCTCATGCATTGTTGGTGGGAATGCAGGTTGGAGTCTTGTGCTGTACACCAAAAAGATTGCAGGTTCGATCCCCAGTTGGGGCACATAGGGAAGGCAACCGATCGATGTTTCTCTGTCGCACTGATGTTTCTCTCTCTTTCGCTCCCCTTTCCTTTCACTCTAAAATCAGTAAATGTATCCTCATGTAAGGGTTTAAAAAAAGAAAGAACCAGGAGAAACTACATTCCTCATTCTCCCCCCTTCCTCCCTTTTCTTCTTACCTGATGCTTTTGGATGTTGTCCTGTGAGGATGGAGCACTGGCAGCCATTTTGTAACCATGAGGGGGAAACCTAGAGAATCACAGATAAGCAAATTTGAAGCACTGGTATCATTGATACACTGGATTTACCAATTCTGGGATTACCCATGTGTAGTTATTTTGTTTTATAAGGTAGGAGGGTTGTCAAATTTAGAAAATAAAAGTACAGATGTCCAGTTAAATAGGAGTTTTAGATAAATGAACTTTTAACAAGTATAAGCAGGGCTCATGCATTATTTGGGACATACTTATGTTAAAAATTCTTTGTATAATTATACTTTACAGAAAGTTTATTTATATGAAATTCAAACGTAGTTAGGTGTCCTGTGTTTCACCTGGCAACCCGAAGAGATGGTAAATTCAGTGCTGTTTCAAGAGTTGTATGCAATGGAATGAAATGGAATGGAATGGAGTGGAATGGGTATGTGTTCTCTGGAGCAAGAGTGCATGAGTCCAGATCATGGGTCGAATCCACAACCTTGGTCTTTTGGGATGATGCTCTAACCAACTGAGCTAGCCGGCCAGGTCTTGGCCCACAGTATTATTGTGAGAGCTAAATGGACACTCATAAGGCATACATAAGGGAAGGCGTGTTTTAACTTTAGCTTGGTTCTGCCAGCTGTCCCACCATTGGCGCTTCCACCAGAAGAACGAGTGAGAACTTGTTCACGCCCTTGCCAACATGAACCATAGATATATTTTCCATGGTGAAGAGCCGCTGACTCCTCAATGCCTGTGTCATGAAAGGCAGGTATGGACAGAATGCAAGGGCCATCTCCCCACCACTGTGATGGGCACAGAGAGTAGATAATGAGCCCTGATTTGGAGGGCTTCCAGAAGGACAGCCCCAAGGTCCCTGGCTTCAGCCAAGACACTGAGATGTGGACACACTGGGAGCCACAACTTCATCTTTGTCCTCCTTGGGACCAGAGCATTCTTTGGTTATTCAGGGAGAAAAGGGTGGTTCTTCTGAGGATCTGACTGGATGCCAACCCCCCTCGTTTTGCTCTGTGAGCTGCTGAAGCTGCCTGGGCTGCTGTTTCCTGCCTCACCCACCATCTGAGGATAACCTTACCGAACAGCATGGTGGTGGGAGTGTGGCGTGGGGAAGAAGACGGCTGAGTCTGAGGCAGAGACTCACTCTCTCTGAGCTTCACTTGTGCTGTTCTGAAAAGGAAGAGCAATGGCTCACCAATGCCAGAACCGTAAAACGACCCTCCCTCCCTGCCTCCCCTTCTCTCCTTCCTTCCTTCCTCCCCAGTCTGTCCCCCCTCCCTCTCCCTCCGTCCTCTCTGCCTCCCCTTCAAAGGGAAGATCCATGAGTAATGCAGGTAAATTTCCATAACCCCAATTTTTCTCTGATTCTAAAGTCTTATATGAAATTATGGGAGGAGTCAAATCCCATAAAACATTTTGTATACATAACAAAAATCTGAAGGATAGAAGCTAAATGATAAACCCTGAAAGTAGAGATTGGTTTCTCGGAAATGCTCTCTATTTCAAATATATTTAATTTTTATATTTTATTAAATTGGGGTAAAATACACATAAACATATTTACCATCTTAGATATTTTTAAGTGCACAGTTCAATGCAAATGCATTTACATTGTGCTCTGGCTGATGTAATTCAATGGATTGCATGCTGGCCTGAGAATCAAAGGGTCGCCGGTTCAATTCCTAGTCAGGGCACATGCCTGGGTTGCAGGCCAGATCCACAGTAGGGGGCAAGTGAGAGGCAACCATATATTAATGTTTCTCTCCCTCTTTTTCTCCCTCCCTTCCCCTCTCTAAAAATAAATAAATAAAATATTTAAAAAAATAAAAGTACATTCACATTGTTGTGCAACCATCACCACCATCATCTCCAAAATTTTTCATCTTGTAAAACCGAAACTCTGTCCCCATTTAACATTAACTCTCCCTTCCTTCCCCCAGCCCCTGGTGCCCACCACCTACTTTCTGTCCCTATGAATTTGATAACTCAAGGGACCTCATGCAGGTGGATCAAATATATTCTTTAATCCTCACCTGAGGATATGTTTATTGATTTTAGAGAGTGAGGAAGAAAGAGAGAAAAAGAAAAACATTGATGTGAGAGAGAAACATCAGTGAGTTGCCTCCCATACTTGTCCTGCAACCTAGGTATGTGCCCTGACCCAAATCAAACCCTAGCCAGGTAGCTCAGTTGACTAAGAGCATCGTCCTGATATACCAAGGTTGTAGATTTGATCCCCAGTCAGGGCACATATAAGGACAAACCAACAAATGTATCAATAAGTGGGACGAGAAATTAATGCTTCTCTCTCTCTCCCCCATTTCTCTTTCTCTAAAATTAATAAACATATCCTCAGGTGAGGATTAAAGAAAAATAGGGATGATAATAATGGCACCACATGTGGCAGTGAGAGCCCAGTTAAGGGTAGCCCTTCCTATGCCCTCCTCCACTGACAGAGCAGGAGAGAAACTTGGAGGGGTTAAAGCAACATCATCTTCCTGAGCAAGCTCATGCGATCGTTGACCTTGAAAAGTGTCCCTGTGCCGACAAGGCCTGAGTGTTTATCGCCATCCTGAGCTCTCATCCAAACCCCAACCTGTAAGTCCAGCTGTGTTTAATGCAACCCAACTGGGGGTCTCAGAGACCTTTCATGCTTGTGTGCAAGCTGAACCCTCATTCTCACCCCACCCCAAACTTGACCATCTTGGTAAATGACATCATCCCATGGGCTCAGGCCAAACATCTACTAGTGACCCTTCATTGCACCCTTTCTCTCTCATATCCAATCCACCAGCAATATCCATGGACTCCACCTCCAAAGTTTATTCTGCTGAGTTGCCTCCTTTTCTAGCACAAAGGATTGGTTTTTTAAAGATTTTATTTATTTTTTTTAGAGAGAGGAGAAGAGAGGGAGAAAGAGAGGGAGAGAAACATCGATGAGCAAGAGACACATTGATCAGTTGCCTCTCTCATGCCCCCCAACTGGAGATCAAACCTGCAACCCACAGGCATGTGCCCTGATCAGAAATTGAATCAGCAATCTTTCAGTTCACAGGCTGATGCTCAACCCACTGAGCCACACCAGTCAGGGCTGTTCTAGCACAATCTTGGGATTAGAAATAGGTGTTCGGTAAATATCAGCTGAATGAATGAGACTAGGGAGAAATTTTCAGAAGAGCAGAGACAGATACAGATCCCTGGAGAGGTGATGGGGACCTTTGTTGGTTCAGGTACCAGGAGAGGAATCTAAACTGTGTCCATCAGGAGCTCTGGGCAGGTGGCTTGGCTGATTGGAGCATTATCCCATGCACCAAAATGTTGTGGGTTTCATTCCTGGTCAGGGCATGTATGGGAGGCAACCCGTCAATATTTCTCTCTCACATTGATGTTTCTCTTTCACACTGAAGTTTCTCTTTCTTCCTTTCTCTGTTCCTCTCTCTCTAAAGTCAATAGACATATCCTTGGGTGAGAATTTTAAAAAAAATTTTAAGATTTTATTTATTTGCTTTTAGAGAGAGGGGAAGGGAAGGAGAGAGGGACAGAAACATCAATGTGTGGTTGCCTCTCGTACACCTCCAACTGGGGACCTGACATGTGCCCTGACTGGGAATCGAACCAGTGACCCTTTGGTTGACAGACAAGCATTCAATCCACTGAGATACACCAGCCAGGCAAAAAAATAATTTTTTTTAGTTTAACCTGTGTCTACCAGGTGACGGACAGTGTCCAGCCTAGAATGCAGGAGCTATGTCTGTGTTCCTCAGCAGAACCCCAGTCACCCCTCTGTTTCCCCCCGAGAATTCAGCCAAATCACTCTAGTGGGCATTGCAGGGGCAGGGCTGGCCAGCGCAGAATTGGAGGGGCCCCATAAGAGCCTGTAACATTCTTTATGTGAGGGGTGTGTGTCAGGGCAGTTGTCATGGAGATGGACCAATGCAGGACCACTGATAGGGGTGCAGAGTGGATGTTCATCGCATCCACAACTTCAGGAAGTGGGACTGTGAACTTGGCAGACTGAATCTCTCCTGTTCCCTAGTGGTGTGACTGTGGGAAAGCAATTCCATTTAAGAGTCCCTGTCTCCTCTTGACGTTGAGCAACACACGTGTGTTCTCTGGACTTAATTCTCTTCTCCCACAGTCCTGAGGCTTAGTGGTTTCTATTTATTTATTTTTAATGTCCTCCACTTACAGATGAAAAAGTAAGTCTCAGCCCTGTCCAGGTAGTTCAGTTGTTTGGAGCATTGTCTGGGTCACCAAAAGGTTGCAGGTTCAATCTCCAGTCAAGGCACATACAAGAATCAACCAATGAAGGTGTGAATGCATGGAAAAATAAATGAATGTCTCCCTTTATGTCTTTCTCTCTAAAATCAATTTTTAAAAAAGAATGCCTTGCTTTTCTGCTGGTGGACGCCTCTGAAAAAGCATTGTTGAACTTCCCTCTCTTGTAGTCGTCATATCTAAGTCAGAGTCTCCCAAAGAGCCGGAACAGCTAGAGAAGCTCTTTATCAGAGGTTTGAGCTTTGAAACAACAGTGAGAGTCTGAGGAGCCATGTTGAGCAATGGGGAACGCTCACAGACTATGTGGTGAGGAGAGATCCAAACACCAAGCGATCCGGAGGCTTTGGGTTCGTCACATATGCCACTGTGGAGGAGGTGGATGCCGCCATGAATGTAAGGCCACACAAAGTGGATGGAAGAGTTGTGGAACCAAAGAGGGCTGTCTCAAGAGAAGATTCTCAAAGACCAGGTGCCCACTTAACTGTGAAAAAGATTTTTGTCGGTGGTATTAAAGAAGACACTGAAGAACATCACCTAAGAGATTGTTTTGAACAATCAGGGAAAATTGAAGTGATTGAAATCATGACTGATTGAGGCAGTGGCAAAAAGAGAGGCTTCGTTTTCGTAACCTTTGATGACCATGCTTCTATAGACAAGGTTGTCATTCAGAAATACCATACTGTGAATGGCCACAACTGTGAAGTATGGAAAGCCCTATCTAAGCAAGAGATGGCTAGTGCTTCGTCCAGCCAAAGAGGTCAAAGTGGTTCTGGAAACTTCGGAGGTGGTTATGGACGTGGTTTTGGTGGAAATGACAACTTTGGTCATGGAGGAAACCTCAGTGGTCAAAGTGGCTTTGGTGGTAGCCGTGGTGGTGGTGGATCTGGTGGCAGTGGGGATGGCTATAATGGATTTGGTAATGATGGTGGTTATGGAGGAGGCAGCCCTGGTTACTCTGGAGGAAGCAGAGGCTAAGGAAGGGATGGACAGGGTTATGGAAACCAGGGCAGTGGCTATGGCGGGAGTAGCAGCTATGACAGCTATAACAACGGAGGAGGCGAAATCGGCTTTGGTGGTGGTAGTAGAAGCAGTTTTGGAGGTGGCAGAAGCTACTGTGATTTTGGCGATTACAACAATCAATTTTCAAATTTTGGACCCATGAAAGGAGAAAACTTTGGAGGCAGAAGCTCTGGCTCCTATGGTGGGTGGAGGCCAATATTTTGCCAAACCACAAAACCAAGGTGGCTATGGTGGTTCCAGCAGCAGCAGTAGCTATGGCAATGACAGAAGGTTTTAATTACTGCCAGGAAACAAAGCTTAGCAAGAGAGGAGAGCCAGAGAAGTGACAAGGAAGCTATAGGTTACAACAGATTTGTGAACTCAGCCAAGCACAGTGGTGGCAGGGCCTCGCTGCTACAAAGAAGACACATTTTAGACAATACTCATGTGAATGGGCAAAAAACTTGAGGACTGAATTTGTGACTAATTGTGTAACAGGTTATTTTAGTTTCTGTTCTGTGGAAAGTGTAAAGCATTCCAACAAAGGGTTTTTAATGCAGTTTCTTTTTTCTTTTTGCACCCATGCTGTTGATTGCTAAATGTAGTAGTCTGATCATGACGCTGAATAAATATGTCTTTAAAAAGAAGAAGAATGTCTTCAAGTGAAGGGGAGTGGTGAGAACCAAGAGCACAGCATCTCTTTAGTCACTCAACAAATATTTTGAGTGACTACTGTGCATGCCAGATGCTGATCTAGAGGAATGTGACTATGTACAAGACAGATGTTCAGCCATCAGTAGATATGCATGCAGCACCTAGTGTAAGCCAGACATGGTGTCAGTGCCGAGGATAAAACTGTCAACAACACAGAGGTAAATGTTGACAGCATCTCCTAAGAACTAGACAGGGTTGTGATGCAATTCTAGAAAAATCTTCATGTCCCTTTTCTCAGGATGTCATCTCTCTGCTCCCCCGGCATCATGAGGGTAGGGAACAGCTCTGACTTTGCCAAATCCCCAAACCCCAACTCAGGGCCTGTGACAGTGACTCGTGCCATGGACGCACTGTGGCTGGAATGAATGAACAAATGTGGGAGTGATACCTTGGGTGGAACTTGATGGACACAGTGATGTATTTAAGCTTCATGTTGTATGTAGTAGGAGTATTGGGGCTTCTGGGGTCATTGAACAAATGCTGGTGCCCACCACATGTTAACCCACACTTACTGAGCACCTGCGTGTGCCCACCCCAATGCCAAGAGCTTCTGTGTATTAGCTCATGGATCCTTTTGTAAAATTTTATTTATTTTTTGTTTGTTTGTTTATTTATAGGCGGGAAGGAGGGGAGAAAGAGAGGAAGAGAAACATTGATATGAGAGAGAAACATCTATCGGTCACCCCTTGTGTACACCCAGGACCGAACCTGCAACCCAGGCATATGCTCTGACTGAGAATCGAACCTGCAACTTTTTGATTGGCAAGATGGTGTCCAACCCACTGAGCCACCCAGCTAGGGTGCCACACTGATTCTTCACAACAACTCATGTGAAAGAGAAGCTATGCAACCACATAATGGGAAATGAACTGTGCAGGACATTGCATGGTGTTCAGTTTGTAGGGAAAAGACTTTACTGAGCAAATATTAAATTCCATTCCAGACACTGGAGGTAGTGGAGGGGTAGCTGATTGTGTTACTTCTTGCATCAGCAGCAGGAACCCTGAAAGAAGATATTTGAATGGAGACCTAGAGGGTGAGAAAGGCCCAACAATGGAAACACAAAGGCCCTGGGGTGAGGACGTGGCAGGTGTGACAGAAAATGCAGAGGTCTTTGAGGCAGGACTAACTGAGCAAGATCAGCAGGAGAGGGGGACGGAGAGATAGCCAAACAACAGCCCACCCAGGACGTTATCAAATGGAAACAGTGGCCCTGGCTGAGAGGCTCAGTTGGCTGGAGTGTCACCCATGCACCAAAAGGTTGCTCGTTTGGTCCCTGGTCATAGTGCATACAGGAGGCAACCAATCAATGTCTCTCTCTCTCTCTCAAGTCAATAAACATATTCTCAGGTGAAGAATTTTTAAAAAGTGACGTGAACACCCAGGGAAAAGCATTTCTAGGAGAGGAAATGGGCAGTGCAAAGACCCTGAGGCAGAACAAGCCATTGTGGCTACCGCTCAGTGGAGAAGGTCACAGAGTGGGCAGGGTGGGGCAAGCTGGAAGCTGCTGGGCCTTGGAGGGGCCATTGGATTCATTCCAGATTCATGGTGGGGGCATTCAAGGAGGCCCTGCCTGTGCTGGGGGACAGGGTGAGGTGGACTCTATTCTCTTGCTCATTCTTTCCTTCTCCCTCCCCAGGCTCCTCTGCCCTGGGTGCGTCCACCAGCCTGGGGCTCCCCAGGTGTTCCTGCAACCCAGCCCTGGTCCTTGATCACAGCTATTAGGTAATGGTGGACAAACAAACCTAATTTGGGCCAACTACAGTGTATCAGTCAGCTGTGGCCACAAGAACACTGTGTAACAAACCCTTCTAGAATATAGTGTCTTAAAACATGTCGTTTATTCTCATGAATTGTCCCTAGCAGATTAAAACCTAGAAACAATGCAGATATCCATCCATTGATGAGTGAGTAAACAGAACATGGTATCTACATAAAACGGAATATTATTCAACTATAACAATGAATGACGTACTGACACCCACATGCTACCACCTGCACAAACCTTGGAAACATTATGTTAAGTGAAAGATGTCACACAAAAGTCCAAATGTGATATGATTCCCTTTATGTGAAATATCCAAAACAGGGAGATCCATAGAAACAAGAAGATTAGTGGGCTTTGAGGACTCAGGGGCAGGGGATTGGGAGCGAATTCTAACGGGTCTGGGTTTCTCCTGGTGATGACAAAATGCAGAATTTGATAGTGGAGACAGTCGCACAACTTTGTGAATATGCTAAAACCCCCAGAATTGTACATTTGCAAAGAGTAAACTATATGGTGTGTGGATTCTATCTCCATGCAAATATAAAGTATTGATAGCATGAGAGCTCCAGTATGCCCAGGTGTCCTGGTCAGCCTCGGGACCAGTGCAGGGTTCTGTGGAGAGCTTCCTGGACTGCCTTGTTCCGCAGACAGTAGATGACAGGGTTGCACATGGGTGTGACCACCGTGTAAATGACAGACAGAATCTTGTTAAGATCCATAGCTTCCATGCGGCTGGGACGGGCATAGATGAAGAGGGTGGCTGAGTAGAAGATCCCCACCACCACCAGGTGGGAGGCGCAGGTGGAGAAGGCTTTGCGGCGGGCGGCAGCTGATGGCATATTCAGCATGGCCCTACCGATGGCCACATAGGAGGCTGTGGCCACAAGGAGGGAACCCCAGAGGATGACGATGGCGGAGATGAAGTCCACCAGTTCTGTCAGGGCCACATGGGTGCAGGACAGGTTGAGCAGAGGGGAGACATCACAGAAGAAGTGGTTGATGACATTGGGGCCACAGTAGGACAGGCTAGCGATGCATGATGTCTTGACCACTGAGACCAGCAGCCCAGCAAGCCATGAGGACAAGGACAAGGCCAGGCAGACCTGGGTTCTCATGAGCAGTGGGTAGTGGAGTGGGTGGCAGATGGCAACGTAGCGATCATAGGCCATCGAGGCCAGGAGGGTGCACTCGGTACAGATGAGGGAGATGAAGAAAAAGAGTTGGGTCATGCAGGCTGTGAAGGGCACAGGTCCAGGTCCACCCCACAGCCCCGCGAGCAGGCTAGGCATGATCACTGACACATAGCTTATCTCCAGGCAGCTCAGGTTGCCCAGGAAGAAGTACATGGGCTTGTGGAGCTCACTGTGAGTGCGGATGAGGTAGATGATGAGGCTGTTCTCCAACAGGGTCACCAGGTAGAGAGTCAGGAAGATGACAAACAGGACATTCCTTACATCTGGCCTTGTGGACAAACCCAGCAAGATAAACTCTTGTACTCTGGTCATGTTTCCCAGTTCCTGGGGCGTCCCCATCTGAGAACAAAATACATCCATAAAATATGAAATTCTATCTCTCTACACCTTGCCTCACCCTAGATCCAGCCATTGTCTCACCTGAGTCAATGAAATAACCTTGCCTGGTTCCTCTGCTTCCAGTCTCTCCTTCCACAGTCTTTACTCATGTAGCAGCTAGAGGGGTCTTTCAAAATAATTGAACTTAGCTCTGACTGGGTGGCTTAGTTGGTTAGAGCACTGTCCTGTACACCAAAAGGTTGTGAGTTCGATTCCTAGTCAGCACACATGCCTAAGTTGTGGGTTTAATTCCCAGTTGGGGCTCATACAGGAGGCAACTGATCAAAGTTTCTCTCTCGTATCAATGTCTCTTTCCCCCTCTCTCTCAAAATCAATAAAAACATATCTTCAGGTGAGGATTAAAAAAAACATAGATCAATACTGGCTGGTGTGGCTCAGTGGATTGAGCACTGGCCTGCAAACCTAAAGGTCACCGGTTCGATTTCGTCAGGGCCCATGCCTGGGTTGCAGGCCAGGCCCCCAGTTGAGGGCATGCAAGAGGCAACTCATGGATGTATCTCTCACACACATTCATGTTTCTCTCCCTCTCTTTCTCCCTCCCCTGCTCTCTCTCTAGAAATAAATAAATAAAATCTTTTTTTAAAAATCATAGGTCATATGGGATCACTCTCCTGTTTAAACCTGAAAGATTTCTCATTATTAGAATAAGCATCATGTTCCTTGTCATAGCCTCAGAGCCACTCAATTTTCAGATTCCTGCCTGTTGCTCTAGGCTTAATGCACGTCATGGGTCCTGATCTCACATCTACTGAAGCCCCATGGGCACTCTTTCACTTCCTGAAATGCTCCAAGGTCCTTCACACCTTAAAGGACTCCTACATAAAACTGCTTCTGCCTGGAACACCTTACTCCCAGTTCTCACCTTAGTTATTTCTGGGAATCTTCATTATCCTTGGCATAAACTTTTCAAAGTATTATCTTCAGATAAGGCTTCCTTGTGCATCCTTTATCAAACTCTGTCCTTGCTCTCTATCCCCACATCCCCTCACTCCCTTTCAGAGTGATCCTTATTGTTTTCAATTTCTCATGTGTTTGTTAAGTGATTTAGTGTCTCTCCAACTGAATTGTAAGCCTGGGTAGAAGGGTTGGGTCTGTCTGAGTCAGAACTGCACCCCTGGCACCTAGGGAGAAAAGTACACCACTGTCCAGTGTATAATACACGTTCTTTAATGCATAGCAGGTCAAAGCTGGATGGCCAAGCATCACTGATCTTAATATATTCAGCAAGAAAGAGTAGGGGAACCATGACTGGTGTGTTTCAGTGGGTTGGGTACCCTCCTGCAAACCAAAAGGTTGCCAATTCAATCCCTGGTCAGGACACGTGCCTGAGTTGCAGACCAGGTTCCTGGTTTAGGGGCATGCAAAAAGCAATTGATTGATGTTTTTCTCTCACATCAATGTTTTTCTCCCTCTCTTTCTCCTTCCCTGCCCCTCTGTCTAAAAAAATTAATAAATAACATCTTTAAAAAAAAGAAACAGTATAAATGGCCAACAATAGAAGACTGGTTTAAACAATGCAATCTACCAGTACATTGTCTAATATTAACAGTTAATATTAAGTTCTTTTTAAGTAAGCTATAAAATTGTATATGGACTATTTCTTATGCAATTATGTTTAAAGAAAGGACTCATAAGAAAGAAAAAGACTGTTAGTGAACACACCATCAATGTTTTGGAGAAGAGGAAGGAGAAGGAAGAGAACAAGAAGAAAAAGGGAAAAACAGTAGAGGGTGTTGGCTGGGAGCATTGGGACTCATCCTAGCTGGCCTTCCCTTCATTTTCTGATGGTTGCTGATTTGGAAAGGAGTCAGTGGAGTGTCACCTTGAGCTCAGAAACCTGCCTAATCTGCTTATTGCAATCTTTAGCACATTGCTTGATTTATTCAAATCTTAGGGTTTGGTTTTTGGTTTTCTTGGTCTGTGAAATGGGGAGAATGATATTGGCTTCCATGAGACATTGTGAGGATTACATAACAAATAAGGGGAAAGTTCTAGACAAATGAGTTATTAGTTCTGATAGACTTGGGTCAGTTTGTTTATAGGTGTCATTTAAAAACACAACTCTACAGTGAACTTGAGTGATTCTCCTGGGTGTCTTGAAGTAGAGAAAAATCTTTATCTCCCTATGATGCGCTATCATTTACTGAAGTTTACCACCATTTATTAACAAATAAAGTCAGCTAGGGATATTTTCTAGAAAAACCAATGGAAATTTGATTCCTGATTTATTCTACAGAGGACTATATTCCCCCTCCCTATATCTCTTATGATAAAGATGAAGATAACATTTACTGCATATATCTATGTCCAGGGTGGGTCCTTTTAATAAAATATTTCATTCATTTTCAATACCCTGCAATGTAGGTGTTGTTTTTCTTATCATTAAAGACCAAAACCCGAGATTCCCAGAGGCTACAAGTTCAAAGTGAGAAGCCTGATATTTTCAACTCAGTTCTATCAGCACCTTGCATGAGATTGGCGTCGTTTACGAATCATGGCCTTGTTCTGTGTGAGGGCTGCCTGAAGACTCATCTAACCCCAGAGAAGTTTAAGTGAAATCTTGAGGTAGTTAACGCTCAACTCAGACCTGTTGGGCCCAGTTGTGTTTGGAGCTGTCCCTGGTGCTGAAACGAGTCCTGCACGGCTGCCCTGGTGACATCTCCCCACGCTGAGGTAGCTGTCCGTGGTGCTGAATATGATGGCAGCCCAGCAGTTTTAGTGCCGCCTGGTGGGGCTCCCCTTGGTTCCAAGCAAGAGCTCCTCAACTGCCCTCTTCCCTTGGCGTTTCCCTCCCCTCGTCGGTCTCTTCTCTTCCGTGACCCACTTTCCCTCTGCTTCCGAGTCTGTTCCTAATTCCTCTCTTTGCCCCTGGATCAGATTTAACTCTGCTGTGAAGTCTCAGCCACTTACTTTAGATGCTGAGAGGCGTCTATTGCTTATTTCGCATAAGAACCAATCAGTTTAATTCTCAAGTCATCTTTGGAATTTTTTAGCCGAGAATCAGGGTGTACAGAGACTATTTAGGATTTATTTTCATCCCATAAACATTTATCAAGCATGAACTATGTACTGAACACTGTGCTAGGCACAGGCAGAACAAGAAGATGGAAAAGACATGGGGGGTTCTATCCGATGCTTTCTTTTTAAGTTTTTAAAAAAATTACTGAGAGAGACAGAGAGACAGAGAGAGATTTGTTGTTGCATTTATTGATGCTTTCATTGATTGCTTCTTGTATGTGCCCTGACTGGGTATTGAACCTGCAACCTTGGTATATCAGGGATGATGCTCCAAACAGGAGCTGCCTAGCCAGGGCTTATCTGATGCTTTTTTCATTGGCTAAACTTGGACATGTTACATAACATGTCTGACCCTCAATAGCCTTTTCTAAGGAAAAGATAGATGTAACTATCTTCCTGTCAAATTCTTAATAGCTCCACTATTTAAATAAGAGTCAGGGAGACCTGGCTCAGAACATAGGATCTTTCACTGAATAGCTGTGGGATTTTGGACAAGTTACATGTCCTCATAGAACTTCAGTTTTCTTATATACAAGTTGTAGATTATTTGAAGACTTATCGGATTGCCATGTTCCAAGTTTCTGGCACATGGTAAACAATAAATATTAGCTGTTATTATTAAGTAGTATGTCATACAAACATAGGTATGTGTTTATGATATGTACATTATTTCCTTAACCCAGGTTGTAACTACCTGTGAGTGAAATATTATTCTCTGCATTTTTCAGAAGAGGAACTAAACCTGAGAGGGGAGAAGAAACTTGACTAAGTCACACAGAGAGGGGCAGCCACACCTGGGTCTAACTGATTCTGAAGCTAGTGGTCCTTTTTCTAGACTTTATTGCCTCTCTGTGTGGAAGAAGTTGCACATGTCTGAATCTGTACAATGAAATGATGCTTTGGCCTGACTTCTGAGTGATTTCAGTCCTGGCATTTAGTCCAGTCCTTTCTAGAAGAGAGTCATGCAAGCAACAAGGTAGGGTAGGGGTTTGAAGAAGGAGTATTTACTTCCAGAAGGAAAGACTGGGGAAACCTCATGCAGGATGTGACATTTTAACTGAGTCTTTTTTCCCCTTTAAAAAAATCATTCTTGTTTATTCTATTAGAGTTGTCCCAGTTTTTCCCCCTTTGCCCTCCTCCACCTAGCCCACACCCCACTCCCACAGTTAATCTTGAAGGATTAGCAGAAATTTGAAAGTTAGAATATGTGCAGAGTGGTGGGCAGCCCAGGAAGAATGAAGACCACCAGCACAGACATAAAGGTGAGAGCACAGTTTGACCAAAGTCACTCAGGTATTTGGAAACCTCAGCCCCAGTTTTCTGTTCCCAACCGAGCCCTACCTTCCTGGTAGAAAGAATTCAGGCTTTAGAATGACATGGACCTGGACTCCAAATCCAGATCCTCTCCTGCCTGCTTGTATGAAATCAAGCAAAGTTATTTTTTTGCTTTTATTTATTTATTTATTTATTTATATTTAAGTAAGATAGAAACCAAGGAGTTTTTGAAGTTCTTTCTCTTTGCCCCTCAAATGAGCTATCTGGTCTCCTTACCTGAATAACTTGAATAAGATGGGTCTCTCTGAATGCATACAGCTAAACTCCTTTCTTCCTCAGAATGTCTGGTCAGAGACTGGATGACCTGAGCATTTGCTCCAGGACAGAATTTTCAGGAATGGAGCCAGAGGCCCCACTGGTCACAAGAAGAAGAGATCCGGAGGTCACACCCGCCTGCGAGGAACTGTCCTTGGTCCTGTGCGGGAGTTCCCACCAGACCCGCCTCACATTTCTGCCACCACCCCCCCAGCATGTTCTGAACTGGGTGTGGCTTGGGCACCACGTTGCCTCCGTCCTGTCCTCACCGCCAGAGAAGCCAACTTAAACCAGAGCTCAAGCTCTCCGAGACCTCCCTCCCCTAATCTCTGTGGAATCCAAGGACAGATGAGAAACATTTTTTTTCCAAGGACAAATGAGAAACATTTTTTTTTCTCTTGGGCAATGGCACACCTCATTGAGAATCCATCTTTAGACCATGTCAGTAAGCGTGCACTGATACCCTACTGTGTGCTAGAATGTGTTCTGTATGCTTGGGAACACAAAAATTAACCAGACTTCACTTCTACTATTTTTGGTCTTTTTTTAAATTACATTTTATTGATTATGCTATTGCAGTTGTCCTGAGTTTACCCCTTTGCCCCCCTCCACCCAGCACCTTCTCACTCCCTCAGGCAATCCCCCCACCATTGTTCATGTTCGTGGGTCATGTGTATAAGTTCTTTGGCTACTTCATTTCCTGTACTATACTTTACATCCCCATGGCTATTCTATCACTACCTATTTGTACTACTTAATCCCCTCACCTCTTCACCTATTCTCCCCCCTCTCATCTGAAAACCATCTGGTAACTAACTTCTTTTTTTTTTTTTTTGGTATTTTCACATTTTCTTAGCTACAGTATAGACCCTACAGCTGCCTGGTTTCCCTCCCTCCCCTCAACCATGGGGTCAGACCTTCCCAGGAGCCCCTGCCTTTGCCGCCTGGGCCCGCTGGAACTCCTGCTGCAGCAGAACAAGGGTCTCCCTCTGTTGCTCTGACTGCTGCTCAAGGTCCCGGAGCTGGGATTCATATCTCTTAATTTCAGCTGTGATATAGTCCAGTCTCTTCCCTACTGTGGCCCGAGCCTCCCCCAGGTCCTGTTTGACCAGCACAGGACCCAGAAGTTTAAAGACCATGTTGGACCCATCCAGCAGGGCCAGTTCCTCCTTCACGATATTATTTTCTGTTAGTTGTGCTTCAAGCTTCTGCCGCCCTGACATAGATTTACTCAAGTCCTTCTGTAGCTGTTGATATTTCTCCACTTCTCCCTGTAGCTTCTTCTGGATCAGCTCGGCCATGGTGGAGACGAAAGTCTCTCGAGCTACTGCTAGCTTCTCCCCGTCCGGATATCGACACAACCTAGGCTGTAGAGATTGGCGGTTGCAGCACGACCCCACACCTCTCAACCAAAACCTAGACCTACTCACGTTCTCTCTTGGTAACTAACTTCTTTTCTCTTGCTGCTTTTAAGAGTCTCCCTTGCCCTGTATGGTGTGGCTCAGTGGATTGAGCACCAGCCTGTGAACCAAAGGGTTGCCGGTTCAATTCCCAGTCAGGACACATACCTGGGTTGCAGGCCAGGTCCCCAGTTGGGGGTGCACAAGAGGCAACCACACACTGATGTTCTCTCCCTCTCTCGCTCCCTTCCCCTCTGTCTAAAAATAAATAAATAAATGTTAAAGTGTCTCTCTTTATCTTTAACCTTTGGCCTTTTAATTGTGATGTGTCTTGGAGTGGGCCTCTTTGCATCCATCTTGTTCAGGACTCTCTGTATTTCCTAGACTTGCACATCTATTTCCTTCACCAAATTAGGGAAGTTTTCTTCCACTGTTTTTCAGATAGACTTACAACTTCTTGCTCATTCTCTTCTCCTTCTGGCACCCCTCTGAAGTGAACGTTGCACCTCTTGAAGTTGTCCTAGAGGCTGTTTATACTCTCCTCATTTGTTTGGGCTCTTTTTTCTCCTTGTTCTGTGTGGCTGTTTTTTGCTTCCTTATATTCCAAATCATTGATCTGATTCTCGGCTTCATCCACTCTACTGTTGTTTCTCTGTAAACTGTTCTTTATTTCAATTAGTGTATCCTTCATTTCTGACTGGGTCTTTTTTATGCTGCTGAGGTACTCATTAATTTCCTCGAGCATCCTTATAAACAGTGTTTTGAACTCTGCACCTGATAGATTGCTTATCTCCATTTTGTTTGGCTCTTTTTTCCAGAGTTTTCATCTGTTCTTTCATTTGGACCATGTTTCTCTGTCTCCTCATTTTTGCAGACTCTTTTTGTTTCTATGTATTAGGTAGAGCTGCTTTGACTCCATGTCTTGATAGTGTGGCCTAATGTACTAGGCATCCCATAGGGTCCAGTGGCACAACCTCCCCTATCACCCAAGCTGGGTACTTGAGATGCACCCTTCATGTGGGATGAGTAGACCCTCCTCTTGTAGTTCAGCCTTGGTTGCTGTTCGAAGATTAATGGGAGGGATTTACCCAAGCCAATCAGCTGCAAGGACTGGCTGTGAAAACTGATCATCAACCTCCACCCTTCATGGAGGATCAGCTGTGCAGGGGCAAGGTGGTGCTCCAACATGGTCCAGCTTTCCGCTGGGTGTACTGGCCCTGGTGTTTCCTGGGTAGTTCAGGTCAAGGTCAGTCCCAACCTTTGTTTTGCCCAGGACACCCTGCCTGAGCTGTAAAGCAATCTGAGATGGCCACTACTTGTGCTGGGTTTGGAGATTCCCAGGCAAAGCCAAGCTGTGAATCTAATCTGGCTGCTCACTGAAGCCAGCTGTTGCTTGTTTGATAGGATTTAGGAGCCAAGACCAGCCATTCTTATGGAAAAGCAGCTTCTTATGTGGGTCCATAAGTTGGGTGGGGCAGAGCCTCTGGGGATCTCCAAGGCAGGTCAAACAGTGTTAGCCAGGATGATGGAGTCTCAGATATGGCACCAGTTTACTGGCTCTGTGGATCTCTGCAGGGAGGGATTAGAAAAAGGACAATGGCCTCTGCTTGCCTTGATGCCACACACTTCAGTTTCTCCCTGTAGACCACTGGTGCCTTTCAAGCTGCTACCCTGGTGATGGAGCTCAGAGGGAGTGAGTCTGAGTAGGTGAGTCCGTGTGTGGGTTCTTTAAGAGGAACTGCTTGGGGCTCCAGAAGTTTCTTCCGCTGACAATCCCCACTGAATTTTGCAGGCAGAGGTTGTAGGGACTTATCTTCCTGGCACCGGAGTCCTGGGCTGGGGGGGCCTGATGTGGGTCTCGGACTTCCTGCTCCCAAGATATCCCTCCTGAATTTTTATCTACCTCATTCCATGTCTGCATCCCTCTTACCAGCCAGGATGGATGTGATTTCTTGAATTCTGTAGTTGTCAGACTTCCATTCAGCTCGGTTTCTGATGTTCCCGAGTGATGGTTTTTCTATATTTTAGTTGTAATTTTGATGTGGTGTGTGAAGAGGCAAGCCATATCTGCCTGTGCCGCTATCTTGACTGGAAACTCACTTCTGCTTTGAAGGTTTGTGGCAAAGTTGGATATGGAAACAGATGAGGACCAAAGATTGGGGAAGGAAGCTAGTCTGGTATGAGGACTTACAGGAAACTTTCAGGAAAATGTGGTAACTGAGATGAAGTTTCAGAAAGCCTTCTAAGATTATCTTCACTAGACACAAAGCAAGAAACACTCTATATATTCCCTGACTGGTGTGGCTCAGTGGGCTGGGCATCCTCCCAGAACCCAAAGTTCGCCGGTTCAATTCCCAGTCAGGGCATGTTTGTGTTGCGGGGACCAGAGCTGTGTGAGAAGCAACCAATTGATGTTTCTCTCCCTCTCTCTCCCTCCCTCGCCCTCTCTCTAGAAATAAATAAAATTCTTTTCTTTTAAAGAAACACTCACTACATGTATCCAAGCAAGTTTCCATGCCTCACTTTCTGTAGCTCTCCACTATCTCTGACTCCTCCCCTACCAGAAACATATGCTTCTCTTTCAAACTTCCATACCTTGGTGTGTTCCAATTCTTCTACCTTGAGTACTCTCCCCTGGCTCCTTTTCTCCTGCAGAAACTATTTATCCTTTAAGGTTGAACACTTGGAAAAGCTATCACTAGCTTCCTTTATCATTGGCCCTGTCCCCTCTTCTTTCTTTGGGGACTTTTAAAATTGGTAAAATAACACATAACACAAAATTTGCTATCTTAGCCATTTTATTTTATTTTATATCCTCACCCAAGGATATGTTTATTGATTTTTGAGAGAGGAGAAGGGAAAGAGGGAGCAAGAGATGTGAGAGAGAACCATCTATCAGTTCCTTACATGCCCCCCACTGGGGCTGGAACCTGCAACTTAGGTATGTGCCCTGACTGGGAATCGAACCTGCAACTTTTTTTTTTCATTTACAGGATGATGCTCCAACCAACTGAGCCACCTGGCCAGGGCTATCTTAGCCATTTTTAATGGCATTAATTATATGTACATTGTGGTGCAACCGTCTCCACCTTCTATCCACAGAACTCTTCTTCCTGCAAAATTGAAACTCTGTGCCCATTAAACATAAGTCCCCCATTTATTTTACCTCTGGTCCCTGGCATCCCCCCCCTTCTACTTTCTGTCTCTATGAATTTGACCGCTCTAGGGACCTGATATAAGTGAAATCATACAGTATATGTTTTTGTGCTTGACTTATGCCACTTAGCATAATGTTCTCAAAGTTCACTCATGCTGTCACTCTTGTCAGAATTTCCTTCTTTAAAAAAAAATATGTTTATTGACTTTAAAGAGAGTGGGAGGGAGAGGTAGAAATAGAGAGAAACATCAATGTGAGAGAGAAACATTGATTGGTTGCCTGCCATATGTGCCCTGCCCGGGGATCAAACAAAGCAAACAACACCTAAGTCAGGTAAGCATAAAGCGAGGACTTTGGGGAAAGGCTCAGGTTAAAATTTTGATTGTGCCAGATACTGCTTGTGTGAAACTCTTTCTCCTATCGGTTTACTGTATCCTTTGTGTTAATTTAGTTGATATTTTCATGCCTTCGTAGTGGAGGTCTTGGTGTGAATTTCTACCAATATAAAAAGACTGGAGGTGTCAACATACTTGGAGAAAATTTTCAATTAAGTTATGAAGCAAATATTTACTTTTTATAAAAGAGTTTGAACTTTATGGAAGTAAATATTCCCTTTCTCATTTTCAAATCAGCTTTCCATAGTCAGTATAAGAAACTGTTATTATATATCTTTCCAGAAATATTTCTATACACAAATATATACATATACATGCTTTTGTTTTTCACAAATGAGACCATACTTTACATACTTCTATAATTTCTTTATTTAGCCCTCTAATGTGGTTCATCATTCCATATCAGTATATATAGGTCTCCCTCATGCTTTTTAACAGTTATATCATACTCCCTTGTTTTTAGGCACCATAATTATTTTACCATCCCAGTGATATAAATTTAGGATGTTTCCCATTTTATTACCACATTAAACAATTCTAAAATAAAGTTTTATACAAATGTCTCTGTATTGGTGCAAGTCTGTTTGTAAGGTGCATTCCTAGTTGTGGCATTTTTTGGATCAAAAGCAACATATAATATAAATTGGGGAGATACAAATTGTTTTCCAGAAATTTGTTTTGATGTGCCTTCTGATTCGCAGTGAATGAGAGAAGGCAATAATCTTTATAAAGACTTATTGAAGCACCTCAGATCAGGAAGTTAGTGCTATGGCACAAGATCCTTGACGACAGGATACAGTCTTGGCCATCCTCCATCCCTGGCATGCAGCACGGAGACTACATGTAAATATTTGCAGAAAGGAAAGAAGGAAGGAAGGAAGTTGTACTGAGAAGACTGTGGAGTCAGATGAGTATGACTTTTGGTCACAGGAAATGGATCTGAAGGACAAACACAATCTCCAAACTGTAGCTGTGTCCAGGCTGTGAGCTGGGGCTATTGTAACAGGTGGGAAAATGGATACATCTGGTGTGGACAGAATTCAGGAATCTGATAGCTTCTTTAAAATCTTGGAAAGCCTCTTTCAGTTGAAGCAAACAATAATACTCAAAATAAATTAAGATAAAAATGGACATTTTTTTGTCTCATGAACTGAACACCTGGACTCATGTGGCACAGGAAAATATAGATTCTCTAAAAACAAGATCAGCAATCAAATGTCTTCCTTAGGCCCACAACCCAGGTATGGGCCCTGACCAGGAATCAAACTGGCAACCTTTTGCTTTCCAGAATGACATCCAACCCACTGAGCCATGCTGGTCAGGGCTGAAGAATCTTCTTGCCTCTCTGTGGGTTTAATCCACATGTGCTCCTTCTAGGTGCCTCTTGGCAGGTCCTGGTCTACATCCTGCCAGTCTCAAGTACACAAGAAGGACAGCTAGTCCCCGGCGGGACCAGCACAGATTTCAGGATTTATTCTGACTGGACCTACCTGAGTCCTGTGCTAATCTCAGAAACAAAAACCAGTCATGGAGATAAAACATAGTAGTGGCTCCAAGGAAAAGTCAATGCCAGTTGAAATAGCAAGACTGGGGAATGATGGATCCCCCAAAACTGGACTCCAGCTGTGTTAAAGCATCACGCCAGGGCTGGCTGCTCTGTGGGGGATCCTATCCCCTAAAAGAATGGATGTCCTGAAGGCACATCTGAAGAGTCACTCATTCTTTGTTTATCTTGAGGCAAGTATTTATTGAGTGACTGCTAAGTGCCGGACATAGTGCCAGGTTCTAAGGAAAAACTAATGAGTAGAAATGGACACAGCCAACTTACAGTTTAGTCATTGCACAGATACAATTAAAATTGTAACTGAATAGATGTTTTTCCAAAGAGGAAGACATACAAATGGCCAACAGCTGCATGAAAAGGTACTCAACATTGCTAATCATGAGAGAGATGCAAATTAAAACCACAATGAGATATCACCTCACACCTGTCAGAATGGCCATTCATCAATAAATCAACAAAAAACAAGTGTCGGAAAGGATGTGGAGAAAAGGGAACCCTCATACACTGTTGGTAGGAATGCAGGCTGGTGTGGCCACTACAGAAAACAGTATGTGGTTTCCTCAAAAAATTAAATACGGAACTGTATCATGACCTAGCAATCCTACTTCTTGATAAATACCCAAAGGAAATGAAAACAGGATAGCAAAGAGATATATGCACTCCTGTGTTTATTGCAGCATTATTCACAATAGCCAAGATATGGAACAACCTAAGTATCCATCAAAGGATGAATGGATAAAGAAGAGGTGGTACATATACACAATGGAATATTACCCATCCATGAAAAAAGGAGAACATACTTATATTTAAAAACAATTGCAAAAATAATATAACCTGGAACATACTTATGCTTAAAAACTATTGATTGACCCAAAATTCAATTTTAACAGGGTGTCTGCATTTATAGTTGCTAAAGCTAGCAACAGGACTTCACGCGCGACCTGTGCTATTTACCCTGCTTTTATTTTATTTATTTTTATTTTCACCCTGCTTTTAAACATGGATACAGTTCCTGCTCCACTCCCAGGAACAAAATCATACTCGCCTGGAAGATGGCTGGATTCAAAGCAGCCATTACGGATGTTGGTGCCAGTGTCAAAACAGGGAACTACCAGAGGACGATCAGAAAGAACTCAAGTTGGTGCACTCTGCGGCACTAAAGACCCCTCTGGGTAGCGGGGGGTGTCCAGCAGAGGACTGGAAAAACAGGTCAGGGACTATGGGTCCCTCTTCTTTGAAGACACACCCGGTGGAGAGCGGCTTTCACCTCCTTGTTCCGAAGGCTGTAGATGAGCGGGTTAAGCATGGGGGTCACCAGGGTGTAGGAGAGGGACACCACCTGCTTGCTCTCTGGGGAGTAGCTGGCCTTGGGTCGTAAGTGGATGACCCCCGTTGTGCCATAAAACAGAGTGACCACGACCAGATGGGAGGCACATGTGGAGAGGGCCTTGTGGCGCCCGGTGGCTGATGGCATCCGCAGGACGGTAGCCACAATCTTGGTGTAGGACCCGGTTATCAGACAGAAGGGAACAATCATGATCAGCACCGTAGCTACCAACACATTGGCCTCAAAGGTCCTGGTGTCCGCACACACCAGGCTGAGCAGAGGCGCTATGTCACAGAAGAAGTGGCGGATGCCACGGGGCCCACAGAAGGGGAAGCGGAACAGCCAGGTGGTGAAGACCAAAGACACGGGGACACCCGCCAGCCAGCACATGCCAGCCAGCATGTGGCAGAGCCGTGGGTTCATGATGGCCACGTAGTGCAGGGGCCTGCAGATGGCAACATAGCGGTCCCAGGCCATGGTGGTGAGGAGGAAGCACTCGGATGTGACACAGGACAGCACCAGGAGCAGCTGCAGGGCACAGCCTGCAGGGGACACACCACGCCCGGGCCGCAGCAGCGTCAGCAGCAGCCGAGGCACCACGTCCAGCGAGAAGCAGATCTCTAGCAGGGCCAGCTGGCGCAGGAAGAAGTACATGGGCGTGCGCAAGGCTGAGTCCAGCGCGGGCAGCAGCGCAATGAGCGCATTGCCCAGCAGCGTGACCAGGAAGGCTGCCAGGAAGAGGGCCGCGAGCAGCGGGCGCAGCGCGGGCACGTGCGCAAAGCCCAGCAGCACGAACTCGCGTGCCCAGCTCTGGTTGGCCCACAGCAGGGCTTCAAGGGCACCTGGGGGACTTGGGGCCACCTGCATGAACCCTGCAGGGATTGCGCCCAGTCCGGAGAAGCCTGGGGCGGGAGAAGGAAAGGAGAACAAACAGGAGAATAGAGCCCTTCTAGTCCTGTCCCCCAGCCCAGGCAGGGCCTCCTTGAATGCCACCCCGCACCCCTACCCCATGAACCTGGAATAACTCTAAAGCCTTCTCCAAGGCCCAGCAGCTCTGGATGGCCTGGCCCCGTCCCCCTATGTGACCTCATCACTGAGCTGCATCTGATGGCCTCAGGGCCTTTGCACTGCCCATTACTTCCCCTGGAAATGCTTTCCCATGAATGTTCTATCACTGTTTCCCTTTGACAAGGTCCCAGGTAGGCTGGTGTTTGGCTACCTCTCCATCCTCCTCTCCTTCTGATCTTACTCACTGAGTCCAGCCTCAACGACCTCTGCATTTTCTGTGACACCCACCACGTCCTCACCCCAGGGCCATTGTTTGAGGTGCTTCCTTCCTGAATTTGTATACCTGGGGTTTTTCTTCTCTTTTTGCAAATGTCAGCCAAGATGCCCTTTCTTGTAAGACAGTCCTTTCTCAATGACCTGATTTAAAGTAGTGTCCCCACTCCCCAGCCCTGGCCTGGTAGCTCAGTTGGTTAGAGCGTAGTCCTGATACACCAAAGTTGCCATTCGATCTGGGTCAGGGCACATACAAGAAGCAAGCAATGAATTCATGAATAAGTGGAGCAACAAATCAATGTTTCTCTCCTTCTCTCTCTCATCAATAAGAAAGTAGCCCCTCCCCTACATGATCAGACACTAGTTACTGTCTACGACTCCAAGTCATTCCTAAAAGCACGTCTGAAGTAGTCCGGTGTATTTGCTTCTTTGCCATCCATCTGTCCCACTTTGAGTGCCTCATCCATGAGGGCTTTCTGCCTGGTGTGCAGCCGTGTTTGTGGCAGGGGGAAGAGTGCCTGGCACATAGTAGGTGCTCGGTAAATGGCTGAGTCTCTTTTCCAGTAGAAAATGAATATAATACGTACTTTCTCCCCACACAGTATTTTCCATACTGTTTGGTTTGAATCTATTCTATCTCTCTCTCTTTTTTTTTTAATGTTGGTTTTGACTGTTTAAATCAGTGTATCTGAACTGGGAGTGGTTGCCCTACTTGGGGACATTTGGCACTGTGTGGTGACATTTTGGGTTGTAACAACGGCGGTGTTATTAGCATAAAGATAAAGCAGGGATGCTGTTAAACATCCTGTGAGTCTCAGGACAGCCCCCCTACTACAGAGAGAGAGAGAGAGAGAGAGAGAATATATGAGTCTATTGGGTTGGCCAAAAAGTCCATTTAGTTTTTTCCATAAATAAAAGACACATTTTTCACTTTCAACCAATGACTTTATTGATTTGAATATTTTGAGTATGTCGGCTGTCTCCTGCTATTGGCTTCTAGTGGGCAGAGGCCAGGGGTGCTGCTAAACACCTTCCAATGCATAAGACAGCCCCACAGCAAACAATTATTTTGTCAAACTGTCAATAGTAGCAACAAACTTCGCAAACCACTTTTGACATGTTCGATCACTCACAGCGCCTTCTCCATACACTGCACGAATCTTTTTTTTTTTTTGCATTTCAGTTGCATTTTTACCTTTCTTGAAATAATAAAGCATAATATTCTGAAAATGTAGTGTATTTTCTTCCATCTGCAATATTAAAATGGCTGCACAAAAGTTCACCAATTTTGGTAAGTTTATTTAATGCACGCTGATACGACAGCTGTCACAATACAATCTAACAAAATTGTTTCACATGGAGTTAAAGACCACTAAGCACTAGGAGAACCATCATATGGAAAAAAATGTAATGCACTTTTTGGCCAACCCAGTACTCCCCATGTGAGTAGAACTGAGGCTGAGAAGCCCTGATATAAATTGACCTCAGGATCTACTAATGGTCCATGACCTGCAGTTGGAAAGAAGGAAGCCGGGCTAGCAGGAGAGGCTGGGCCAATAAACAGGAAAGTGTGATAGAGCAACATTGGCAGATGGAGAGGGTCTTGGCTGAAAGACAGGGTGATAGAAAACACAGGGTTATTCTCAGCCTTGCTGTGTGAACTTGGTAAACCAGACAAGTTTCATCACCTCTAAGGCCTGTTTTCTGATCTGTGAAGTGGTCCTAAGATTTCTCTGACTCGGAGAATGGCGTGGAAATGGCGTCCTACTAAAGCACTTAGCACTCATCTGAAAACAGAGACAGCCCTGGTGATTTAAACAAAAATCAGATCATGTCACGCTCCACTTCAGAGTGATGGCCTTGGTGAAAGGTTTGTATCTTAACTCATTTTATTCTATGTGCTGAGGGAAGCTATTTGGAGGTGACAGAATTATGGCAGATCCTTGTGGAATACTATGCAGCCATTAAAAAGGAATGCAGCCTGGATACAGTGAAATAGAAGATATTCAGGAAATTCCATGTTTAA
Source organism: Macrotus californicus (assembly GCA_007922815.1). NCBI lineage: Eukaryota > Metazoa > Chordata > Mammalia > Chiroptera > Phyllostomidae > Macrotus > Macrotus californicus. Next base: position 28,804 of record VMDR010002936.1, on the reverse strand, counting down.
AAAAAGCCAGCAAGTTGTGGAAAGACAAGAATGGTATAGTATAACTTACACAAAAACAGCCATCCAGAGTATTACCTTATATTTTTCTTCAGGTTCATATATGTGTATAAATGCACAGAAACCGTAGAAAAAGGCACTTACCTAACTGATGATGGAGGTCCCCTCAAGGGTAAGGACTGCAACTGGAGGTGAAAGTCAAGGGTAACTTTAGACTTACCCTTTTACATTTTATTAAGAGTCTATAATCATTGGTTCCTGCAAAATTAAACTTTATCAAGTCTGATTTCATCTATGCATTATGCAATTGACCTGTAGGATTGGAATCAGAGCTTTGAGGAGCACCAGACACCATGCTTCCGTCAATCACATCCACCAGGTTCAAGGGCGCACTTCTGAAATGAGTTTTAATCATAATTTGCTTTGCCAGCTGGAATCACTAAACTAAGAAAAGGTTGCGCATCAGGGCACATTGCTGTTTCATGCTGTGATTTCTCCTTAAATTTCCTGACACCTGAGATAAGGCATAAATCCTTTGCATGCCCTAGAAGAGTGCTTTCCAAATCCAGATGGGAAGCCACCAGTGGGTCAGGAAATAGATTTAGAAAAGAGTGACCAGCATCTTTTAATGAAGGGCCATACAGCAGATTTTTAAAACTGAGATCATGGGGTATAATAATATGGGTGAGAATTGCTTCATGAAATTTTCGTTTCAGTTGTGTGTGTGTGTGTGCGTGTGTGTGTGTGTGTGTGTGTGTGTGCTTTACCAGAAACTAAACTCGATTTCTTCCTAGTTCTCATTGTCCAAAGAAACTTGAGGAATGCCATTATAGAAATTGCTTTCTATTGGAGAAGAAATGCATGCTAGAACCTCCTTTTATTTGAGTTACATGGAAGGCCCAGGAACGCTGTTTTAGATCTTTGCCAAAAACTAACAAAACACTGGCAGGTGGGGAAAATCTGTGGCCGTTCAGAAATTGTCTCCGTTTGTCTAAAGGACTCAGCGGTTTACCAAGTTCCTGTCTAGGGTGGTTATCTTTAGGATCCGTGGAAAGCTCAAATAGCTCCTGGAGGAAGACAGGGGCCGGGCTGCTGGTTCCTCTTCCTGCTACAGCTGTGCTCTCTGTTTTCTTTTTTAATACAATGTCTGCGAGTTTTAGTTTAACCTGCACACATTTTTGGAAACTACCTTCTACAACAGTCCCCTCCGGGGCCATCACTACAGCCTTCACACCTCTGCACTCTGCCCAAAATCTATCGTCTCCGAGCTCAGCTAAGTCCACTTCCCCTCCTGTAAAATTCCAGTTTATTTTCTTCGCCCTCCCAGAAAGGACACGGATAAAGCTTCAAGCAGGAGGTTCTGGCCAGGGAGGGAAAGACAGGGGCTCAGTCGGACCCAGGCGACCACTCCTGTGGGACCTACTCTGGACCAGGCACTGCCTTATGCATGTTACCAATGCACTGAGTCTTCCCAATAGCCTTACCTGCCAGGTACTATCACCCCACCTACCGGTGCAGGGAACCAAGACTTGAAAATTTAAATAACATGCTGGGGTCTCTACAGCTCATAGGAGACATGCCAGCCGAGGTCTGAACCTCAGCCAGAATGCTGGACCCTTGCTGCCTGGAAGATGTCCGGGCCCTGATCTACTCTTCTGATCATCCCCACCACTGCTTTTGGCAGGAGTGGCTGTCTGTGACTTAGAAGCTTTTGTTAGGAAGAGACCTCCTCGATGCTGTCTCCTCAAACTGTGTCCTGGGCGCCAGCACTATCAGCATTGCCTGGGAGTTGTTTAGAAACGCAGAATCTCAGGCCCCACCCAGACCCTCTGAATCAGAGCCTATCTTTGAAGAGGAGGGCTGTAGACTTGGGTGTCCCTGGATCACACTGCTTCTCATGCACTACACTCTGTGTGATTAGCTTTAGTGAGAAGTGTCCACTCTCTGCAGGGCGGTGTAGGGGGCTAACTGACACACCATGGCTACCGCCCATAATGTGTTGATTCCATCTTCTTTATTTTTAAAGACCTTATTTATTTATTTTTAGAGAGAGGGGAAGGGAGGGAGAAAGAAAGAGAGGGAGAGAAACCTCAATGTGTGGTTGCCTCTCATGTGCCCCCTACTGGGGACCTGGCCCACAACCCTGACATGTGCCCTGACTGGGAATTGAACCGGCGACCCTTTGGTTTGCAGTCTGGTGCTTAATCCACTGAGCCATACCAGCCAGAGCTAATTCCATCTTCTTATAAAGAGAATGAGAGAGACAAACAGAGACACACAGAGAGAAACAGAAAGATAGACAGAGACAGAATGAAACAGAGAGTCAGAGAGAGGCACAGAAAGAAACAGAGAGAAAAAAGGGAGACAGAGACAGATACAGAGAAATCGTTAAAATCCTGGTGAATCTTGGAGAATTTTTCAAGGACTTTTAGGCTATCCAGAGGAAATTGATCAGTGGTCCATGCAACAATAAGAATATTTTTAATCTGATGAAAACCTCCCAAATTTCCTAGCTGGGCCCACCAGATTGGAAAAGTTCATACAATGACCCCTTCTGAGAGCAGACACTAAATGCCCAGCGACCTGGTACCTGGCACATAGAGGTGACGTCTCTATTTGAGGGTGCTCACCACTGGACAGAAGAGGAACTGTCGGCCTTGAAGTTATTCTCTGAAACAGAGGTTTAACACCAACCTCTGGGTGGAGTTAGGGCTGAACTATCCCATCAAGTGCTAGCGTGAGAACAGTCCAGAGTGAGGCCTTGGGCAAGTGGCTTAACCTTGATGAGACCTCCATTCCCTCACCTGGGAAAGAGGAACAATACCTATGGCTCAGGGCTGGTGGGAGGAAGGCCTGGCAAAGAGTAGGTGCCCCCGGGAGCTGGCTTTCAAGCCAGCCAGTTGCCAACTTAAACCCCACATCTGCCATTGTTTAACTGCGTGGGTTATTAAACCTCTCTGAGCCTCCATTTCCTCCCCTGCAAGCTGATGAGAACAGTGGTGTCTACCCTGTGAGACTGTTGTGAGAATTCACTGAGAGCATGTACAAGCTTTGGGACTCAGTGAGCCTTCTGTAACTAAGCAATGGTCACAACCTCATTACCACCATCATTACCACCACCATCACCATCACCATCATCATCATTACCATCACCATCATCACCATCACCACCATCATCACCATCATCATCACCATCATCACCACCATCATCATCATCATCACCATGATCACTTCCATCTTCATCACCATCATCACCATCATCATCATCACCATCATAACCACCACCATCATCATCATTACCATGATCACCTCCATCTTCATCACCATCATCACCATCAAAGAATGATGATAACACCAGGGTGCACTGTTAGAAATCATCATTAACATCTGGAAAGTGGCCGTGGCTGTCCCAGCATCTCAGAGTTGGGCAGGACTCCATCCTCTCCCCACTCCCAGCCCGCAGCCCTGCCCCTTCACAGAAGACCCCCTCACCTTCTGCTTCTCTGTCTGGAGCGGAGGACACACTACCTACACCCTTGATCCAGGAGCTGCCAGGGCTGACAGGGAACAGAGGAGCCAGAGATTTCTATCTTTGGCTCTGGCCACAGGCTAGAGCCCCAAGGACTCAACCCACAGAGAATTCTGCTCATTACCAATGCCGTGCCCGGGTGCCCTGTGTGTGGAGGCAGAGGGAGATGGGCAGAGTGCAGCCTCTGCTTCCCTGGAGGCTGAGATCCCTACCACATTCCTTCTTCCTGAGCTTCTCCGTCCCATGGCCCTCTGACTTCCTTCCTCCAGGATGTCCCAAAGGGGCTGGATTCTGTCTGTTCCTATCACACCCCCCCGCCACCTACAAAATCCCCACTCATTACCCTGGCATTCAAGGCCCTCAGAAAATTTCCCCCACCTACCTCCCCATCTTCATGTCTCATTGTGTTCTTGCCACACTGCCCCACCCTGTGACTCCCGGTTATGTCTGGGAAGCTGAAGTCAGCGGGATGCTTGTGATCCATGCTTCAATATCAAAAGCAACAAGAGGCATTTTAAGGGCCTTATTGTAGAAAATGGAAATGCTAGCTATTGATAACAGTGGCTGGGTGTGTGAGCTCCACCTTCAGACCTCTCCCCTTGCTCGCGTGGGGAAAGGCTTTGAACCCCGTGACTCAGTCTCTCTTCTGTAGATGAGTCATAACAGCACTACCTACCTCCTAATGTTGTGTGTGCATGTGATGATTGAAACAAGACCTGTGTCTAAGTAATTACAGCACAACACCTGGTTCTTTCCACACCGTCAATAAACCTTCTCCAGGACTGTTAGCACTGTGTGCCCAACCACCCGCCACATGTCCAGGGCCTGCAATAGTTCCTACCACGCTGGGAATGCTCCATGCATGTCTGTAGAATGCATGAGGGAGTGAGCAAATGACCACTGCCATATATTAAATACCTTCTGTATGCCAGATGCCTGTTTAAGTGTCTTGACAACCCTGGATCAGTAAGACACAGATGGCATTACAAATGGAATGGGGCAGCCCTGGCTGGGTAGCTCAGTTGGTTAGAGCATTGTCCCCATATGCCAAGGATGCAGGTTTGATCCCCAGTCAGGGCACATACAAGAATCAACCGATGAATGTATAAATAAGTGGAACAACAAATTGATGTCTCTCTCTCTGGATATATAGATATAGATTATAGATAGATATAGAAAGATATATAGATATAGATAGATAGATATATCTTCCTCCCTCTCTCTAAAATCAATGAACATATCCTCTGGTGAGGATTCTTAAAAATGCTCGGCACATAACAACCCATATAAAGTGTCACATATAGGTGATGATGAAAATGAATGTGCTGGCATACCTTATCTATTTCTTCCTGACAATGATTCTATAGGGCCCATCTTTTGTCCTAGACGAGGAATCGGCAAATGACAGCCTTTGCTAAAAATGATCTTCACATTATTTTTAAGTATTTTTATGGTTGAAAAAAAAATCAAAGGAAGAATATTTCGTGAAATGTGAGCATTAGATAAAATTCAAATTTCAGTGTCCACGGATAAAGGATTTGGGGATATTTTTGTTTTGTTGTGTTGTGTTGTGTTTTTTTTTAGTTCTCACCCTAGGACATGATTTTTTTTATTCTAAAGAGAGAAAGGGAGGGGGGAGGGAAAGAGAGATTGGTTGCCTCCTGCACGTGCCTCTACCAGGGATCGAACCCACAACCGTTTGGTGTACTGGACAATGCTCCAACCTACCGAGCTACCCCGCCAAGGCTTGTGCAGAGTCATAAAGATAGACACATCAAGAGGTGCGCAGATTCCAAGAAACAGTGACGTGCACGGGGTCACAGAGCTGTGTCACCTCCCATCTCTGTCTTTCCAGCTGTTCCCGTTAATTAGCCCAGCTCAGTGTGCGGCTCGGCCATCAAGGCTTGGACTTTGCAGTTCCAAAGGCTGTAGGTGCGTGACTCAGGGCAGGCGTGGTGATGAGATAGAAAACGGCCACCAGCTTGTGGCGCTTGGTAGGGAGGGCTCTGGAGCCCCAGAGGCCTCAGGGACCTGGACCTAGCGGTCATCATGTGGTAGGCAAGAGCCAACACAGCCAGGTACTGGCGAAGGTGGACAGTGCCTTGAGGTGGCTCCTGACCAAAAGCTGCATGCGCAGGACCGCCAGAATCAAGGTGTAGGAGGAGATGGTGAAGGTCCACTGTGCCAAAAGGATGGGTGCGCCCAAACCATGGGCCGGCCTGTGGGTGGCTGTGATGCCCGCCCAAGCGGACTGCAGCACCGCGGGCAAGTAGCAGAGGAAAGAGGCCCCCCGGGGCTTCCAGGACAGAAGGGCGGGCGCAGCGCGGTTCTACCACTACGATGCCTTAGCGCAGGCGTGGCGCACTCCAGGCGGGCCAGCGCGCCCTGGCAGCCAGGAGAATGGCCTCGAAGCTGCCTGGGGAAGTCCCCACGTAGAGCTGGGCCCCTGGGAGCGTCAGCATGGACACCAGGATCTGCGCGCGGTGCTCAGGGACGCCGGGTCCAGCAGCGCCCGGGGAGTGGAGAGGGGGCTCATGGGCTGGTCCAGCCGCGGGTCCAGGGGGGCTGCCCACAGCAGGAGCCTCAGGGGTGGCAGCGCCCACAGCCCCAGCAGCACAGTCCGAGGGCCCATCCTGGGGTAGAAGCGCAATTGTGAGGCTCCACTGTATGCACTTCTGGGGCTGGAAGTGTCTGCACTGATCCTTCAGTCTCTTTGCTTTCTCACCCCTCCCTGCCCCCCTCCTCCTCTCTCCGCCCTGTTTCATTTTCTCTCTCTCCCTCCCATCTCTCTGGTCCTCTCAACACCGCCCCTGTCTTTTTTTTTTTTTTTTTTTCCCATAGTCTCTCATCCTCTGCCTCCACTTCTGTCTCTGACACTTGCTAGCCGTGTGACTTTGGACAGGGTAACTACTGACCTTTCCAAACCTGACTTTTCTCTCTCTTAAGGTGAGGACTCTGAAATCCACCTCGCAGGGTGGAGAAGGTGGGAGGAATGGACACACCCAGCGCCGCGCCTCGCTCCCGTTATCTTGTGTTTATTCCTTTGCTGTCTCTTCAAGTTGGGACTCAAACCTGACATTCTGTCACCCCCCCAGACGTCCCCGAGATGTTGATGCTTCATCTGTGCATCACTGGGAGAAACCTTACTTGTCTCATGCTGGGTTTGTTTAATTACAATTTTATTTAGAACTTCTGTTTCATAGTCACCATACTCTTTTTCTGACAGAACATTTCTGACATGATTTTCGACCAGTTACAGGATCAAAATTATCCATGCCCAATAAAGTTAGGTCAACCTGGCCTTGGCCAGGTGACTCAGGTGACTCAGTTGGTTAGAGTGTTGTCTTGTGCACCAAAGTTTGCAGGTTCAATTCTCAATCTGGGCACATACCTAGGTTGTGGGTTAGATCCGTCCAGAAGCTTGCGGGAGGCAACTTGATTATTGATGTTTCTCTCTCACAATGATGTCTATCTGTCTGTCTATCTGTCTCTCTTCCTCCTTCCCTCCCCCTCTCTAAAATCAATAAGCATGTCCTCAGGTGAGGATTTAAAAAATAAACTTAGATCAACTCTCCATCTTTGGGCTAGTTGTCAATCAAAGTCATTCATGCCTGAAATAAGGTAGACAGCTTTCTCTATTTTTTTTTTTTTACTTTTTGTAATATTTTGCAGACAATTGCTTTATCAATTATTTGGAAGATTTAGTAAAACACATTCTGTTCTCTCTTCATTTCTCTCTCCGTGTCATCTATTTGCTCTTCCACACCCATCCCCCCCTCATTTCCATCTTCATCTCTCCTGCTAGTCTATCCCTTCCTCACCATGTGGCAGGGATGCACGTATTTGTGTATAGGGAGGCCACGGAGCCCATCCCCAGTGCATCATGTCCCCCGCACCCAAACAGAAGCTCCGGGGTTGCATTGGGTCGGTCATGCACACACTACCACATCCGATGCTGCCACCTTTTTCCTCCCATCTTCTACTCTCCCTGCATTCCTGTCTATGCCTCCCCGCGATTGTGACATCTCTTCACTCTGTGTACAAAGCCTGGCTCACCTGAGGTCCGTGGGTGCACTTCTGGAGCCTGGAACCCCACATTCGATCACAGGGGCCTTTGTGCATTTTGCCGGGAGGAGAGAATCTCACTCAAGGGCCCCAGGACACTCAGGACTTTCTCCCTCTCTCCCCCGATCTCTGCAGGCATCTCTCCTTCGCCACCACATCCCCTCTGCGGCTCACTAGACCCATTCAGATTCCCCTTTCCCAAGCTCTCCCCATCTCTCTGCTTTGCTTCCCCACATTTTCCTTCCATTTCTGTTTATCCTTGTGTTTGATTTTATGTCTATCTCCACATCTCCAGCTGTGGGTACACTCGTGGGGTCTTCTGTTGTCCCTCCTCTGCTCCCCTTCCTAGCTGTATTTGTCCTTCTCCCTCTCCCTCTGCCCAGCCCTTATCTTGTCTCCTCTTTCTTCTGCCCTTCCTTCCTTCCCTCCTATCACTGTCACTGTCCCCACAGTTCTCCATGTCCCTGTTCCTATCGATGTCTCTGATGGTCTCTCTCCACCTCCTCTCAGGCTGTCCCTCTGCCTCAGCTGCCTTCTCCCTCATCACCCTGCTTTTCTTTCCCATCGTCTCTCACCATTCTCCCCATCTCTTCCCCCTGGCTCCCCACTCTTCCCCTCTTCAGTACAGCAGCTGATGTCACTCCATTGTGGGAACAGCCAGGCTCAGGACTCAGGTCTTGGCAGGGCCTGGAATGGACAAGTATGGGGCAGGCAGTGAACAGATGACAATCTTGCCTTCTCTTCCCCTTCAGCCATTGAGAATGCCTGGGACGGTCTCCTTCTTGTCCATGTCATACCCACACGCGTGCATGCACATGCACACAGCCTAGGCTCTCGCTTCATATCCTCAGAGGAGATAGTATAGGACCACTTTTTAAAAATACGTTCAGTGGCCCTGGCTGGGTAGCTCAGTTGGTTAGAGCATCGTCTCGATGCACCGAGGTTGCTGGTTTGATCCCTGATCAGAGCACATACAAGAATCAACCAATGAGTGCATAAATTAGTGGAACAACAAATCAATGTTTCTCCCTCTTTCTCTCTCTCCCCCTTCCTGTCTTTAAAAATCAATAAATAAAAAGATATAAACAAGACTTATTGGTGATTTTTCTAATACAGTCATACCTCGGTACCCATCAGCTTTAGAAACTGGTCAAACCCTGTACTCACTGGTTTCAGCACTCATTACGAGTTCCAGAATGAATTAACAATGAGTAGTGAGATACCACTGTAATAATTAGAGGTACAGTTTGTCTCATTTGTCTTTCTCTGTCACTTCTCTCTAGCTTTCTACCCACTTTCCCAGGACAGTCCTGTGAGGGTTGTTTTATGTGTTGACTCGGCCAGGTTCCAGAACCCCGTGATTGAATCACACACTAACTCAGGTGTTGCTGTGACAATATTTGGTAGGTGTGGTTAATGTCAACAGTCTGTCTGCTCTAAGTACAGCTTATCCTTAGTAATGTGGGTGGGCTTTGTACAACCAGCTGAAGGTCTTAAGGGCAAAAACTGAGCTTTCCACCAAGGAAGAAGAAATTCTACTGCATTGTCAGCTCCTGCCTGAGCCTCCAGCCTGCTGGCCAGCCCTACAGACTGTTGACCTACAGTTCCCACAGTCACGTGAGCCGATTCGTTCCAGTAAAAATCAGTCTCTCATAGATGGGTAGATACCTATAAATACATACAGTGATCTGTCTGTCTCTGAGAGGAGCTGACCCTGGTAGGAAAGTTCTGGGAATAACCTCTGTTGAAGAGCAGTTAGAAGATCCTTGCACATTTTTCATAGAGGACGAGTGTGTGTGAACCCAATCTGTATGCGTGTGATTCACCACATTTAAGTATGTGTAACAGATTGCAAGAAATGATCTTCATTTTCCTCCCCTCCTTGAGGCCACCCACTTTTCAGTGTGTGCATTTTCCCACTCTGGGCTGTGCTTGCCGGTTACTTTGGCCAGTGGAATGCTGTGAACGTGGAAATGTGGCCGTGCCGAGCTGAGGACTCAAGAGGCTTTGTGGTTTCCACGCACTCTCTGTAAACCCCACCTGCAGCCACCGGAACAGACCCAGGCTGGCCTGTTGGAGGGTGACTGAGCCTGTGGAGCAGAGGAGCCGACTCAGCAGAGGCTGGCCACTCAGGTCTGGGCCACCCAGCAGTGACCACAGATGGCGTGCATGGGCCCAGCCGAACCCAGAAGGACCTAAACTGAACCTCTTGTTCACCCCGAAATGGGGACCCGGCCCGCAACCCAGGCTTGTGCTCCGACAGGGAAACGAATCGGCGACCTTTCCACTGAGCTACACCACCTGTGTCGACTCTTGTGTTTCTAAACCTGTGGACTGTGGCCGCTGCTGAGGAAGAAGAGTTCAGCCCTCATTGGACTGGCCCCGCCCACCACCCTGCTTCCAGGCTGTGGTGGGCGGGGCTCTGGACAGTCCAAGCCCCACCCCCAGCCACACGCCCCCTTCTTAGGCTCCTTAGGCCTACAAGGACTCCCTGTCCCACTTTACTCCGACGCAGGGTCTTCTGGGAGTTGTAGTTTCCTTAACCCAAGTGCTACGGACTCAGTCATTGCCTGGACGGAGCACGGTGCCTTCTGGGAGTTGTAGTTTTTGGAGCCGTGTGCAGGCCGCCCTCTCCCGGTACGCACGCGCAGCCCTACCGACTTGGCATTTGGGTTCCCTCCGCGGGACTTGTGCGGCCTGCACATCACTCCCATCGCGGGACGAGGGGTTCGCCGGAGGTCTGCGCTGGCCTGGTAGGGCTGGAGACAGAGGGAAATCTGGACCGAACCCACCAGGCTAGGCGGCAGCCACCCCAGGCCTTCAGAACTGGTCCCAGGGGGCGAGGGTGTTGGTATGTGATGTGTGCATGCACAAGTGGATATGCGTGTGTCCATGTCATGTGACTCCAGCGGCGTGTGCATGTGTCACTGTGTGTCTGCACCTACGTGACTCCAGAACCTTGTGCCCGTGCAGGTGTGTAACTTGTTTGTGCCAGTCAGCCTCAGCATACCAGTCTGTTCCCGCGTGTCACTGTGTGTTTGCACATGCCTGACCCTGGGGGCTGTGCATAAACGAGCGTGTCTGTTCACGTGGGGACCTCTTCCCGTGTGTGACTTTGGGCACATGTGCTGCTTGTTCTCCTGGGTGTGATTCCACATGAGTATGTCTGGGTGTACAACTATTCAGGATGGCTCAGTGTGTGTGCCTGCCAGCGTGCAGCTGGGCGGCTTCGGTGTGCCTGTGTCATTCTGTGTGTGCCTGAGCGTGATTCTGCATGCAGGGGCTGTGTGTGTCACCTTGTGTGTGTAGCTACATGTGCATGTGTAACAATGCAGGTGTGCTTGGAGCGGTGCTGGTGTGCAAGACTGCCTGCCTCCTGTGTGTGGGGTGTGTGAGTGCCAGAGTGGGGGGTGCTGTAACTGCCCCCCAAGATGTATGCAACTCTGTGTGTGTCTGTGTGTGGTGTGATGTGTGTCTGCCCCTGAGCATGTCTGTGTCTCCCCTTCTGTTGCCTGTTTGTGTGTATGCTCTTCCTGGGTTTGAAGATCCCCCTTGACTCCACCTACCTCTCACATGAGAACACACACTGAACATCCTGCATTTTTGCTCCGCCTGCCCATGTCTGCCCCAGAATCCTCCTTCACAGGTGCCCATTTCTTTCTCCCACAGATGCCAACTAGACCCACTGAGGCATGGTGGCCAGAGCAGGGTCCACAACCTGAATGACATGGACAGTACCTGATGCTCCGGAGTGGTCACCACGAGGTGGGTACCACTGCCCTCAGTTGAGCTGACACAGGCCTGAGGGCTTCCCATGGGGGTGCAGCAGAACTGCAGGTCCCTGCTCAGAACTCCTGTGCTCCGAGGCCTGTGCTGGAGGAAGAGCATTGTCCAGGCACCTGGGACAGCCAGTGCAAAGGCCCTGAGGCAGAAGCACACCTGCTGTGTTTGTGGAACAAGAGCCGTGCATGCCCCAGGCAGGCAGGGACGTTGTAGAAGATGAGGTCTGGAGCCAGGTGGCTCCAGCATGGGCCTTGGCGTTGCCACTTCCAGGGGCCTCCCTGAGGAGTAAATGAGCTAATATGTGGCAAGAGCTTAAAGAGTGCTGGGCACATAGTTCTGTGCCCAGTGAGTGCTGGTCATCATTGCTGCCATGATAATGCAGTCACGTTGGCTTCAGAATGGCCGAGACCAACGGCTCTCAGATGTTCCTGTGCCTAAAGATCCTCTGGGGCTTTTTGTAAGTGGCCAAGCCTGGGGATGGACTGATCTCTGCATTTGTCACAGGCGATGGTCCCACGCCAGGGTGGACCTGTGGACATTGGCCACATAATCCCTAAAAAATAAATGGCTTCATTTTGCCTATTTCAAAGCCTAAATTGTATTATACTTATGTTGTTGCCTCTCATGCGCCCCCTACTGGGGACCTGGCCCAGAACCCAGGCATGTGTCCTGACTGGGAATTGAACCGGCGACCCTTTAGTTCACAGGCCGGCACTCAATCCACTGAGCCACACCAGCCAGTGCTCTATTATACCTGATAAATTCTTCTGTGTCCTGCCTCATTTGCAGACACTGTATTTGAGGTTCTGAGCTAGTGCATTAGCTGACGGTCATTTGTATTTATGCCGTGAGCTGTTCTGTCATGTGAACTTACCCTGGTTAGTTATCTAGTCTCTTGTTGATGGGTGGTTGGACTGATTCTGATGTTTGGCCGATACAATCTCCAGCAGGCCTCTTGGCACACATGTGTACCACATTCCAGAAAATGTAAGCACTGGGCCCCTGGGGATGTGTGTCTTCAGCTATCCTAGGAAATGTGGTTTTCCCAGTGCATGCTCCCCTCAGCATTATGTTATGCGTGGCATGTGGGGGCTAATTTTTCCTCTGTGTGTGGAGTGGACTGGCTTTTCTCCCAAAAAGGGAACTGTCCTTGTGGGTGTATAAGTCAGTTCAGGCAGCTATAACAAAATGCCATGGACTGAGCAACTTAAACAACAGATATTTATTTTGTCACAGTTCTGGAGGTTGGAAGGCTGAGAACAAGGTGCCACCATGGTCCAGGTCCTGGTGAGGACTCTCTTTCTGGCTTGTAAACCTTCTCATTGAGTCCTCACATGGTGGAGAGAGCCAACTCTGGTCTCTTTCTCTTATTAGGGCACTAATCCCATCATGGGGGCCCCACCCTCATGACCTCATTTAACCCACCTTCCAAAGGCCCCACTTCCAAATACCATCAGTTAAAGGGTTAGAGCTTCCACATACGAAAGGGGTGGGGACACACGTTTTGGTCCTGGTACAAAGCTGTATGTGAGAACTGAAGGATTCGTGTTTGTGCAGGATCTTTAAAAATTATTTTTAGTTCTATGAAGTCAGTGATTCTCAACCATAGGTGGTCTTATACCCCCAGAGGATGTCTGGCAATGTCTGTAGACATTTTTGGTTGTCACACCTGGGTGGTGGCGGCACGGCTACTGACATCCAGTGTGTAGAGGCCAAGGATGTTGCTCCTGTCCTCCAAGGCAAAGGACCATCTCAGGCCACAGTGATCTGATCCAAACTGTCACCTGTACAGAGGTGGGGACCCAGTGCTGGCCTCTTCTCAGCAGAGGACAAATGACAGATCTCTTTGTTTTTTTCCTTCTATTTCTTCCAGATCTGGTACCTAGAGGTGAAATCGAGGCAGCAGCAGCTCAGGAGCAGGGATGGATGGACTCCTGGTCACAGCTGTCTCCCGAGGCTCCGAGTTGGGAGAAGCCTGGATACACAAGGACCACTTCAAGGAGCGACAGGAAAACCAGGAAGGCAGTCTGAAGCCAGAGGCCCATGAGGAAGACCCCACTGGGGACAGTGCCTTGGAGAGTGATGACTTTGGTGAAGTCCGGGGAACCAGACCAAGCCCTCATGTTACCCAGGCCACCCATGGGCTCCAGAGGCGGAGTGCACAGGGAAACAGCCCAAAGGATGCAGCAGCCAGGGCCCCCGGGGAGCCTTGGAAGTGCGAGGACTGTGGCAAGGCCTTCCGCTACTGCTCTGCCTTCACGCTGCACCGCAGGACACACACAGGGGAGAAGCCATTTGCGTGCCTGGAGTGTGGGCGCTCCTTCAGCCAGCGCGTGCACCTGACACTGCACCGGCGCGTGCACACGGGCGAGCGGCCGCACACCTGCGACAAATGCGGCAAGGCCTTCAGCCAGGGCTCCTACTTGGCAGCGCACTGGCGCACGCACACGGGGGAGCGGCCGCACGCATGTCCTGACTGTGGCAAGGCCTTCGTGCGCCCAGCGCACTTGGCACAGCACCAGCTCGTGCACACAGGTGAGCGGCCCTTCGCCTGTGGCCAGTGTGCGAAGGCCTTCCGCAGCCGTGCGGCCCTGCTGGAGCACCAGCGCGTGCACACCGGAGAGAAGCCATTTGCCTGTGCCCAGTGCCCCAAGGCCTTCCGCTTCTCCTCAGCGTTGCTGCGCCACCGGCGCACACACACAACTGAGAGGCCCTACGCCTGTGGCCAGTGCACCAAGGCCTTCACACAGGTGGCTCACCTGGCGCAGCACCAGCGAGTACACACCGGCGAGAAGCCCTACACGTGCTTGGAGTGCGGTGCGCCCTTCAGCCAGAGTGCCTCTCTGGCCGAGCACCGTCGCATCCACACGGGTGAGAAGCCTTTCGTGTGCACACAGTGTGGCAAGGCCTTCACGCAGGTGTCACACCTGAGTCAGCACCGCCGTGTGCACACGGGTGAGCGGCCCTACGAATGCGGGGAGTGCGGCCGCGCCTTCAGCAACCGCTCGCACCTGGCGCAGCACCACCTGGTGCACACGGGTGCCAGGCCCTACAAGTGCCTGGAGTGCGGATCCGCCTTCAGCCACGTGTCCTCCCTCCTCGAGCACCAGAAGACTCACACGGGCGAGAAACCCTTCCGGTGCGGAGACTGTGGCAAGACCTTCAGCCAGGGCTCTGCACTCACGCTGCACCGGCGCATACACACCGGGGAGCGTCCCTACACGTGCCCGGAGTGCGGCAAGGCCTTCCTCAACCGTGCCTACCTGATCCAGCACCATATTGTGCACACCGGGGAGCGGCCCTACGAGTGTTGCGGCTGTGGCAGGGCCTTCAGCTTCTCCTCCGCCCTCATCCGGCACCAGAGGACGCACACCGACAAGAAGCCCCACCAGCGCATCCTGTTCAGGGACAGCACTGCCCAGCCGCCGCACCTGACTGGACACCTGCACTCGCCCACGGAGGAGAAGCCCGTTGGCAGTAGTGACCCTGCAAAAACCTCCGACGACCAGGAGAATAAGAGCTGAGGCTTAACATGGGGCCTCCCGGACCAGGCACTGTGCTGAGTGTGTCTGTGCCTCATTTCCCACCTCATGGCACTGATGGGGGATACCCTCTCACCCCTGCACTGCCTGTGCGGATACCGAGGCTCAGAGAAGCTTGATGCCTTGCCCAAGGTCACACAGAGAGGATGTCACAGGGCTGGGACTGCGCCCCTATACCTGGCAGACTCCCTGACCTCCCTCCGCACCACCTCTGTGTTTCAGTTATAAACGTGACCCCCCAAAGCAGACCCGTATAAATATCTGAGAGTCTCTGGCTGGCCTTGTAATGGTTGATTTCATGATTGAGCAGGCATTTGTTCAATAAATTAAAGAAAGGCCTTCTGGTGAGGGCCTGGGAGGAGAGAGTGTGCCTTGTTTACTTCTAGCATCTGCTGGGCGGGTCTGGCGCACAGTATTTCCTCACAAAGTGCTGGGTGACTGACTGAACAGTTGTACGTTCCTGCAGCGGCCTTGAAACCATTCAGGATTGGGGATGACATACCGTACTTGCCGTGTATAATGCGCTCCATTGTGTAACGTGCACCCATGTCTTTGTGTGCATTATACACGGGATTATTATGCCTGTGGTATGTAATCATTATATCCATGTATAATGCACATCTTTATTTTTTCCCTCAAAAATTTGAGCAAAAAAGTGCGTATTATACACAGCAAAATATGGTAGTTGCTTCCTCCCTGTACCCCAGACACCGCCCATCCCAGGTCTCAGCACATAGTAGGTCCTGTCCTCAGTAGATAGAAATTTAATAGGCCAGGTAAATGGATGAATAGTAGGCCAGCATCCTCAGTACCAGCCCTGAATCCCCTCCATCAGATAGCACACATTCTGGTTCTTTCCTATGACCCAAACTTGGCTGAGCCCAGGCCTTAGAACATAGTAGGTCCTCCAGAAGTGCTGGTGGGGGTGGGGGGGTGCTGAATGAATACTTGTACATCCCAGCATCAGCCCTGGAGTTATTCAGGGGTGAGGACAACACAGTTGTTTCCAACCTGTTCCGCAGACTTGGCCCAGATTGAGTCTCAGGAGATATAAATTAACAGGTCAGGGCCCCAGGTGGTGTGGCTTCTTTGGTTGGACATTGGTCTGCAAACCGAAAGGTTGCTGGTTCCATTCCCAGTCAGGGCATGTGCCTAGGTTGTGAGTTTGGTCCCCAGTCAGGGAGCCTATGGAAGGCAGCCAGTTTGTTTTTCACATCGATATTTCTCTCCCTCTCATCCTTCCCTTCCCCTCTCTCTAAAAAAAAATCAACAGGTCTGGTATGTGAATAATAGGTGAACAGCCGCAGCACCAGCCTTAACATTCCCTGAGGACTATGGACCACTTAGTCTGGCCCCTCACTCTGATCCAAACTTGCCCAGCTTCAGCCTCCGCACACAGCAGGAGCTCAGGGAATGCGGGGTAAATGGGTAAATGGATGAATGAGTAAAATGAGTACGGGAGAAACGCCCTCCGCAGCAGAAGGGCTGTGGGTAGGGCCTTGGGAGGGGCCCGCGTCTTTGCTCAGACTCCCTGAGACTTGCAGAAAAACCGGCCTGATCACAGTGCGCAGGCGTCAGGCTGTGTCTGCAGGGCGAGAGGTGCGGGAGGTGTGTGATGAGAGTCTGCCTTGGGTCCCTCTTGCTGCGGGAGCGGCTGCGCCCCCTCGTGGAGGAGTTAGGCAAAATCCTTGCTGCGGAGCGTTTGAAACTGGGTTACAGAAAAGGCAAAGAAGAATAGGACCTGGCACGCGGCGTTTTTCTCCCCCCGTTGATTTTACATTTGCCGTATTTGACATATTTCCCTCTCCATCATGTTCACCAGATGCGACAAGCCGACACTACCGTGGGTCCAATATGTCCGTTTGCAGAAAAGACAGAGCAGCTTCAAGTGCGTGGGGTGGGAGTTGGAAAGGGTGGGGTCCCACAAGCTGGTGCAGGTTATGTGGGAGAGCTCCTGGGAGGCACAGCCTGAACTCTACGCCCCCCCTCCCCCAACTCAGCCTGCCCAAGACTCAGTTTCCCCAGGGAGAGCCACCAGATGAGAAGCAGCTGTTAGGACCCTAGACAAGAATACATCGACGTATAATCGTAAAGACAGGGAGATGGTGACCTACAGAGGGAGGTCTGGGGAGGGCTCTCTAAGGAGGTGAGCAGGTTTGAGCAGAAACCTGAAGTGGCAGAGCATGTGAGCTTCTGGGGGAAGAGCTTTCCAGGCAGAGGAAACAGTCAGTGCAAATATCCCCGGGGCAGGTGCGTGATAGGCTGTGGCAGCGGCAAGGAGGTCAGTGAGTCTGGAGTGGAGGGACAGGGATAGGAAGGATGACACCCAGGGCAGGTCCTGTGGGGCTGGGCAGCCACTGTGAGGACTTTGACTTTTACCGCTGAATCCTCACCCGAGAGAGGGAGTGAAAGTGAGAGATGTGAGAGAAACATCCATCAGTTGCCTCTGGTACACACCTGCACCAGGGAATGAATCCACAACCTAGGCAGGTGCCCTGACTGGGAATCGAACCTGCAAACTTTTGGTGTATGGGATGATGCTCCCACCAACTCAGCCACCTGGACTCAGCCACCCGGCCAGGGCTGAATGGTGGAATGTTTTTTTTGTTTTTTTAAGATTTTATTTGTTTATTTTTAGAGAGAGGAAGGGAAGAGGAGAAAGAGGAGAGAAACATCCGTGTGTGGTTCCCTCTCGCATGCCCCCTACTGAGGACCTGGCCCGCAAGCCAGGCGTGTGCCCCGTCTGGGAATCAAGCTGGTGACCCTTTGGTTCACCAGCCGGCACTCAATCCACTGAGCGACACTAGCCCGAACTGATTGGAGTTATGGTTTAATGGGGTCTTTCTGGCTGTTGTGTAGAAAACAAACAGACCTTCAAGGGCATGGTGGCTGCATCCACCATCAATGAGATGATGCTCCTGGCACGTGATACAGCCCAAGAGTGGCCACAGCTCATGTGATTTTTATTAGCAATCATGATTATTTTTCAATATCCCTCAGATTTGATTGGGACTGCCACGCTGTCTGAGCTCATCAGAGGCCCCAGGATGGTCTCCATGCGCATCCCCCACCTCCATTTCTATCTCGCCCACCTGCAGTCCCTTCTCCACCTGCTCCTCCTAAGCTCATTCTTGTCTCAGGCATTTGCAGCTGCTGTTCCTTTAACATTATTTACAGACTCTGCTCCCTGCCGCAGAGCATCTACAGGGGTGGGGTGCATATCACCAAAATCTGCCTCCAGTCCCCCACTTTGCCACGTGGCAGAGGTGAACACAGGGGCTTTAACAACCACCCCCTCCAGCCATGTGGGAGAGAGAGAGGTCACCCCTAAAAGGTAGGCGCTGGGGGGGGTCCATGAAGAGCAAAGGCCCCAGGAAGGAACCTGCTATAAATTAAGCCAATTTCAGCCCGAACTTTGGCACACGTGAGTGAATAATTCATCTCTTTACTTAAGCCAGGGGTGTCAAACTCATTTCACCGGGGACCATATCAGCTTCGTGGTTGCCTTCAGAGGGCTGAATGTAATTTCAACTCCTTAACAGTTAAGGAGTAGTTACATTTACACAGTCCTAAGTGATTTTGGCCCTTTGAAGGCAACCACGAGGCTGATGTGGCCCCCGGTGAAATGAGTTTGACACCCCTGGCTTAAGCTCATTTGAACTGAGCTTCTCTGTTTGCAACCAATCAAATCCTAAGGAATGTAATGGTCGAGACGTCTATTCCTCAGGTGTGGCTTGTTGGATGCAATCAGCCCGAGAGAGGGCTGAAGAGGGAGGATCCAATACTTCTCCTGAATTCCATCAGCAAACTCAGGAGAGGCCACCAGAAGTCCTGTAAAAACAAGACGACACAGTCTGCACACAGAGGAATTTTAAAAATCAGGGCAGCAATGTCAACCACTGTCAGACAAGTTAAGATTTAAGGCAAAGGATTAAGTTGGTTAAAGACGACCATTTTACATTTGACAAAGGAGTCAGAATCAGGTTTTCACTAACATTTATTGAGTTCCTACTAAGTGCCAGGCACTGTGCATTGTGTGTACATATATTATTAATTTGGCAAAGGCATAACAATGCTATACTTCTATGCATCAAATTACACAGTTTATGAATATGTAAAGCAAAGATTATAAAAATATATTGACAAACATAATTGTACTAACAGATTTTCACATCACCTTTTTTAAATTTTTTTTTAAAAATACATTTATTGATTTTAGAGAGAGAGGAAGGGAGAGAGAAAGAGAGAAACATCAATTGGTTGCCTCCCATACGTGCTGCGACCGAGATCAAACCCGCAACCTAGTTATGTGCCCTGACCGGGAATCGAACCTGCCACCTTTTAGGGTATGGGACAACGCTCCAACCAGCGGAACCACGGTGGGCCAGGGCTCACATAACCTTATTGGTTTCTGACAGATAAGACAGGCCAAAATTATATAATATCTGACTCTTACGATTGATAAGACTGAGTTTATTAACAGACATGTAGAGTTTTGAATTCTACAGACAGAATTTTCCTCTTAAATGTCCATGAAACACACAGAAACGTTGGGCATATTCTAGGCCACGATAAAAGCTTTTTCTAAATGTTTGGAAAGCGGATATATTATAGGCCACATTCTCTGTTCACGGTGCAGTAAATCAAGAAAACAAAACTAATTTTAAATAAACCCAATTACCAAGTTTCAAAGTACTCTTTAGAAACACTACAATCTAATATTTAGGCAACATGAACGATCAAACTTCAAAATGGCCAAGGCTACAGTTAAAGTACTTTGTATGACTAAAGTTTAGGATCATAGCAAGTAATGTTGTCAAAAGAGAACACAAATGAATTTACTCAAGAACAGAAACAAGGAATAGAAGTCAAGGATAAACCTGATACATATAAAAGGAAAACAAAAGGTACAGAAATAATGGACACACATAAATCCTAATACTGGTTTTTCAGAAAAATAATAAAAAACTCGAAGACCTTTGGGCAAATCTAATAATCATGGGTAAACCGCAAACAGGCGTTGAGAGGAAGAAGGGATAGAACCAAAGAAAGATAAGATTTTGTTTAATTATAAAATAATATTCATAATTGAGCTGATAATCTGAAAAACTGAATGGAATGAAGACTGTTCTAGGGGATAAAAGAAGACTAAATTGTCAAAATTAGTAAATCAAAAAGGATTAATAAGCAGATAACACAGAAAGTGAGAAAGCCGTCCAAGGATTAGGTGGATCGTCCCCTCAACAGCTCTAGGACCTGATACATTGACCGGTGAATTCTCTCTAAATGTCAAGGGATTGATATTTTTCAAGCTACATTTTTTACCTTCTCCAAAGTCACACTGCATCTCCCAGTTGGTGGCCTCTTACCATTAAATAGCACTTCTTTCTTTCCCCATGGTATATACAATTATACAATTTACAGTCACTGATGTCTTAAGTTCAGTGAAATACAGCAACGCAAAACCTCACACCAAAAGATTAAACACAAAAAATAAAATCATGTGGATGGACGTGTGAAAGGCATTTGATGAGATTCAATACCCACTCCTGGTGTTTCACCAGGACGCCTCCTTCACAGGATGCCGGGCGTCCCTTTCTGAAGGACTTAAATGTAGAACGCCATGGGCATCCCTGTCAACACCAGGAACAGAAAGAGCACGCAGACGATCAGGAGTAAGGTGGTTTGTTGTGGGGATCTTGGCCACTCCATGGTGCCCTGAAACAGAAAGGAAGAAAGTATAAATATGGGAACAAAAGGCGGGGGGCACCCTTGTCGCCTACAGGAAGACAGGATCATGGGACTGGTATGCAGACTGAACAGCTGTTTGAATCAAGTGACTAGATCATAAGATAAAGTACATAGTATCCCTATGCCCCAAAAGAGGAAAGATCAGATGTGATTAAAATTCCACAATGCAGCCCTGGCTGGTGTGGCTCAGTGGATTGAGTGCCAGCCTGTGAACCAAAGGGTCACCGGTTCGATTCCCAGTCAGGGCACATGCCTGGGTTGCGGGCCAGGTCCCGAGTTGGGGGCACGTGAGAGGCAACCACACATGGATGTTTCTCTCCCTCTCTTTCTCTTCCTTTCCCTTCTCTCTAAAAATAAATAAATAAAATCTTAAAAAAAAGAAAAGAAAATTCCAAACTGCTATATAAAGTCTCACTGTGTTATTTTTTTAATTACTTTATTGTTGTTCAATTATCACTGTGTTATTTTTTAAAAGATTTTATTCATTTTTTTTTTTTTTTTTTTTTTTAGAGAGAGGGGAATGGAAGGAGAAAGAGACGGAGAGAAACATCCATGTGTGGCTGCCTCTCACGTGCCCCCAACTCGGGACCTGGCCTGCAACCCAGGCACATGCCCTGACTGGGAATCAAACTGGCAACCCTCTGATTTGTAGGCCTGTGCTCAATCCACTGAGCCACACCAGCCACAGCTGTTTTAAATACCATCTAGACTCTAATGACCCCCAAATGTGCATGTGTTTTTTTACCCATCCCCCTCCTAAATTCCCAACTTACAAATCTCATTGTCTTCTTGCCATTTTGACACTTGGATATCCAACGGGCATCTTAAATGGGACACGTCCCAGATATCCTAAAATCCCTCTCTGCTACCCCTCAAAAGCTCCCTAGGCTGTTTACCCACATCTGTCCTTTGGACCTCCTTGACACGTCTTTCTCCCCGCCACTCACACTTGAGCCTCAGCAAATGCTGTTGGCTTTACCTTCAAAACATAGCCAGAAGCTAAGCACCTCCATTCCCCACACCCCCACCCAGCCACCACCCTGGTCAAAGCCACCATCATCTTGTTTCTGATCTTGACACCTGCCCAACCCTAATTTCTTCTCCATGGGTCAGCCAGGCTGTTCCTTCTAATGCTGAGGTCACGCCCTAGGCTGACCTCTCAGCCTCCGTGGTTTCTTCTGCCTTAACTGCCTCTCCTCCGCTGTCTGCCACATCTGCCACCTCTCAGTTTCCATCACCTCCCTTGGCGACCCTCTCCTCACTGCTCTATTAGAATGGCACACCCCAATACCCACCCAGAGAAGGCGCTGGCCATACCCACTTCCCATGCCCAGCTTTCTCGTGTTCTGTGCCCCGGGAGGACAAAGACTTCGGTGTGCTCACAGCTGCCTCCCCGGTGCCTGGAACAGTGCCTGGCCCAGAGTGTGAGCTCTGTAAACAATTGCCCAATGAATGGATGGATGGAAAGACAGACCGTGATAAAGACCGGAAGACAAGGTGGCTCACGGTGCTGAGATATTTGGAGAGCTGTGCAGTAATGAACATCCAAAAACAACCCTGTAAAATGGGATAAATAACTGCAGGTGAACGAGGCATGACGGGGTGAATGAGTGAACGAACGAACGATGTCACAGGCTGTAGCTTCCTTACCTTAAAGAGCAGGAAACCATAGTAACTACCTCACAGGGCTCAGGAGCTAATCATGAGTGAGCGAGCATCAAGCTAATGAATGAGTGAACAACGAGCAGCACTTCAAATCGCCTCCAGCTTGTACCAGGCAAGTGGCAGCTCTCATCTGTACCATTCCCGCTCATTTTTTTTTCCTACCTGGAGGTCCCTGAGTGTCTGCTACACCTCTCCCTTGGCCTCATCCACCCCCCTTCCTTCCGCATGGACCACCAGAGTCGCTGCGGTGGACCCTCACCTCCCTCCGATGACTCCCACTGCCCACGAGAATCACCCAACCTCTTTGGCATGCAACTAGGCAGCGAGAGGGGTCCTGTCACAATGTGAATGGGAACCTGCCCCTCCTCTGCCCAGAGCACTCCTACCGCTCCCACTTCCACCATGTAAGAGCTGAATTCTTACTTCGGTCAACAAACCCTGTGTCATCCACCCCCTCACCCCCGTCACCTCTGGGAGTGCTCCTCCCTAGCTGCAGGGATCACCCTTGCTGTCCCTCACAGGTGACAGGCAAGTTCCTGCCTCAGGGCCTTTGCACGTGCTGTGCCCCTCTGCCCAGAACCTCTTCCCCCTAGAAATCTGCCCGCTCACCCCCTACCTCCTTCCTGTCTTTACCCCAGAATCCCATCCATCTATCTGTCCTTCTGTGGGGACTCTGTGGGGACTTCCCTGGACACTCTTCTTAAAATAGCACCCCACCCCACCCCACCCCATCCTGTACTCCTGAACCTCCCGCCTGCTTTACTTTTCTCTGTAGCACTTACTGCCATTCCGCGTAAGTTCAGTCACTTAGTTTGCTTATTGTCTGTCTAGCTCCATGACTGGAGCCCTGTGGAGGCAGGAGCCACTTCTACCCGACTCGTTGTGGTGCCCTTGGTGCCTCGGACACTGCCTGGCACATAGTAGGTGTTCACTAAATAGCTGCGGAAGGGATGAACCATCTTCACCAGGCCAGAGTTTCACCCGCATCTCCCACTGCTCTCCCCTTAACTCCAATGTTTCCCCGATGGGTCTTGCGATGTCATGCCACCATGCCTTTGTGTATGTGTCCCCTCCCCTGTTCTGCCTGGGACATTCCTACTCATCCCCCAACCCCAGGTCTGTTGTCTCCTCTCCTCTGGGATATTCTCCAATAGGCCTCCTGGCCACAGAGGTAACGTCTTCTTCCTGTAACCAGCGCTTATTTCTGCACAGTCATGGTTTGCCTCCCGCCGCCCCCTCCCACAAGTCAACAAATCCCTCTCTGGTGCAAACCACTCTGAACTCGGTTTCAGATATGTACTTGGGAGATGGGACACTTATGTGCTGCTTAGACTGGTTATGTGACTTTTCTAATGTATAAGATAAATATTTAAATACAAGAACCACAGTTATTATTTTATATACTAACGGCTTATGTGCCACCCCCACCAAGAAAATATCAGGTCTTTAAATGAAAGGAACGTGCTGGATGGTTTGGTTTGGTTGCACTTGTAGTATTTGGGTTGAAACCCAGTAGGTGGTCAGAGATGGATGGATAGTGGATGGGCTGGTAGATGGGTTGATAAATGGATGGGTGGACAAACAGAGATGGATGGGTGGATGGATGGATGGACAGATGGACAAATGGATGGATGGATAGATGGGTGGGTAGATGGATGGATAGGTAGATGGATGGATGGATAGATGGATGGATGGACAGATGGACAAATGGATGGATGGATAGATGGGTGGGTAGATGGATAGATAGGTAGATGGATGGATGGATGGATGGATGGATGGATGGATGAATGATGGGCAGATGAATAGACAGATGGATGGATGGACAGAGGATGAGTAGAAGGACAGATAGATGGATGGGTGAATGAATGGATGAACAGATGGACAAGTAGATGGATGGATAAATGGTAAACAGATGATGGATAGTAAATAGAATGGATATATGGATGAGTAGACAGATGAAAGTTTGGGTGGGTGAATGAGAGGACAGATGAACAAATGGGTAAATCATGATGAATTTATGAGTGAAGAGTTGAGGGTACACGTTGGTGGAGTTACACACACCACATGGACCCCCTCCACGCCGTGTCTGACTACCACAGGAGTGTGTTCCATTCCCCATGAGTTACCTCTTGGGGTTCACATCCCTGAACAGACTTTTGTGAGTAGGGAAATGGCAGGGAGGGAATGTGACAACTCACTGAGATCTGTAGGGCGGGGCATTTGTGAAAGAGGAGGGGGAACCCCAGCTTACCTTAGACTCCTCTGATTCATCTTCTTCCACCGAGTTCCACTCTTGGGGACGCCTGGTCTCTTGAGCAGACAGGTCTGGGTGGGGTGGGGGGAGTGGAAGAGAGAGGAGTCATGTGTGAGTGGCCAGGCCAGCTGGGGGGCTCTACTTGCTCTTCCAACCTCACATCCTGTCCTTTTTGTGCTAATACCTCTCTCTCTCTCTCTCTCTCTCACACACACACACACACACACACACACACACACAGAGTGGCCCATGTGGTTCAGGCGGGGCAGAGAAAATCAGAGACCTGAAGTCTGATCCCATTTCTGTCTCTAACTACCTGGAAGGCTTGGAGTGGATCACCTGCTGTGCTCTGCATCTGAGTCTCTGCTCCTTCACCTGTCAAATGGGTAAGACAGTCCCTTCACTACAGGCCTCCAGCCAAATGGAGCGAGGGAGCAGAGCAAAGAGCCACGGAACCAAACCGGAGTGATGGAGGCTTCCTCAGCTCTGGGCCACTGGTGGGGAAATTTCTCCACATCAAACTTCAACGTTCTTCTCATCCCTAAGCTGGTGAGAAATGGGGGGCAGACCAAAGATGGGCATTTCCCACTTTTCCTCCACAGGGCCCAGCTAAGAACCCATACCACCTCCTCACTACAGAACAGGGGTCCCTATTATCCATGACTCTATTCCAGGCCTGCTCCATGCTGTGGAAGAAAGGACCCTGCCCCTGGTAGAAGGTCCAACCCCATTCTGCTGTGGGGGACTCTCAGGGGTCCCCATCTCAGCAAATGGCACCACCCTTTGTCTTGCTGTTCGGGCCCAAACTCCAGGACTCATCCTTGGTATCTCTTTTGTCCTCCCCTCCCCCCACCAGCAAGACCTTTCGTTCTCAGGTCTCTCCACGTACCCCATGTCCATCACCACCACACTTGACTAGGTCATCTGTCTCCCAGATGTTTGCAGGGGTCTCCTAACTGGCCTCCCAGCCTCATCCTGCAATTCATTCTCAAGTGCACTGGACGCTGGGTTTCTCCACCTCGCTGTGGGCATTGCCTGATGCCCCACCCCTAGTGGTGGGGCTGCCCTGAACCTGGCAGGATGTCTGGCAGCCTCCGTGGCCTCACTCATCTTCCCAGAAGTGGCAACTCAAATTATTTCCTGACATCCTCGCAGTGGGGTGCGCCATCACCCCCAGGCCAGAACCACTCGGTTAGAGAAACCTTTTGGAAATGCAAAATAGATCCTGTCTTTCTCCTGTGCAAAGCCTTCCCGGTTTCCCAATACTCAGATACTAGAATACCGAGCACACTCCTTGCCGAGGTCTGCAGGCTGCCCCCACTCCACCTGTGGTTTCTCGTCTCTCCTGTGTTTACCACGACTCCTCCAATGGGCAAACTCCATGCCACCGCGGGTTGCTGCATGTTCGGGACAGGCTGCCCCAGGCTCTCCCCCCAGCGCTGGGGACAGCTGAATCCTTCTCCTGCCCCATCACCTTCCCTGACCACGGTACTCCCTGTGCATCACCCTGTTTTACTGTCTTTGCAACTCTCGTCAACTTGTCTTTGTATTTAGTAACTTTTTTATGGTCTGTTTTCTCCACTAAAATCTGAGCTCCAGCCCTGGCCAGGTGGCTCAGTTGGTTGGAGCATCCTACTGTGCACCAAAAGGTTGCAGGTTTGATCCCCGGTTCGGTGTATGTGGGAGGCAACTGGTCATGTCTATGTCTCTATCTCTGTCTCTCTCTCTCCCCCTTCCTTTCTCTCTAAATCAACAAATATATCCTAAAGTGAAGTTTTTTTTTAAGATTTAAACAAATCTGAGCCCCACTGGGGCCATTTTTCTCATGGCTAGACTCCTTGAGCCTAACAGATAGTAGGTGCTTGTGGTACAATTGTGCCCCCCATGCCTCCAACTTGCCCATTGTCCCTGTGTCCACATTCTTGGCAGCTTCCTCCCTCACTGATGCCGACCTTGGTTGGGTGGCTTATTTTGGCCAATGGACAGAGAACAGCTGGGTTGCCAGTAGAGGCTTAATGAGTGCTTGTCAATTGAGGTTTCCGTCTGTTGCCTGGCCACCACCTGTGAGAATAAGCCTTGGACAGGGCTTCTGGGAACATGGAGCCTGCAGTCAGCACCCTCAAACCAGCCAGGCATGCAAGTAAGGTCGTGTTATCAACCAGCTGTCCCCTGAGGCCACTATGTTTTTGGGGTGACTTGTTCCGCAGCAAAAGCTGTCACAAGGCTCCATAAAAATGTGTTGAATAAATGAGTGAAGTGATGAGTGCCTTACCTTTCCCAGGTTTGGCACTAACTTTCCTGCCACCTCCCATGGGGCCCCTGCTCCTCACCTTTCTGGTCACTGTCACAGACGGACGCCCCAACCTTCACTGCCACCCAGTCTTTGAGGAAGGTGGCACGCTTCTCCCAGGCCCTGCTCTCCCGAGGCAGCAGTGTCTTGGTCCTCTCGGGCTCCAGCAGCCCCCGCAGCTGCTCAGGTCTGAGGCTCTTCATGTCTCCAGGAGGGGATGCTTCCAAGGTGGACTTGTCCTTCTGTCCTAGGATCCCGTCAGGTTCCCCAGGCACAGGATTTGGAACCTGGGGACTGACAGACATTTAGTCATTCAACAAATATTTGCTGAGTGCTGCTGTATGCCAGACACTATTTCTAGGTGCCTTGATAGGAATGGAGCTCCTGGCTCTCACAAGACTTGAATAGAGCCTGGAATTTTTAGGAGGAGACAGTCACAAGCAGAACCCCTCTGGCTGCAGAAAGTACCCATCTTCCCACCAGCCTCCTATAGCCTCAACTTTCTGCTTTGTTGTCATAAACAAAAAAGGAAAGTGTTTTCCAGGTTCAGGTTAAAAAGTCTAATTTAAAACTAAATATTCTTCTGTGTTCTCATTCTATAGCTTGTCAATCGAAAGTCGGGAGGTTGTTTGCAAGAGGCTATCTGAACTATGACTTATGATTAAGAAACCCTTTACCTGAGAATCTAAAAACTTTGGTTTAATGTTCTTGGTCTAGGAATGGTATGTATTACTGATCTTTCATTGTGTAACCCTCTGCCTGCCCTGATGAATAGTAATTTTTTTAAACATTTATTTATTTATTTATTTATTCATTCATTCATTCATTCATTCTTAGAGAGAGGAGAAGGGAGAAAGAGAAGGAGAGAAACACTGATGTGTGAGAGAAACATCATCAGTTGCCTCTTGCACATGCCCCAACTACAGACCGAACCTGCAACCCAGGTATGTGCTCTGACCGGGAATCAAACTCGGGACCTTTTGCTTTGTGAGACAATGCCCAATGAACTGAGCTACACTGGTCAGGGCATGTATAGTAATTTTTTAAAATCCCTACCCAAGAATATGTTTTTATTGATATTAATGAGAGAAGGAAAGAGAGAAAGAGACAGACAGACAGACAGAAATATTGATCAGCTGCCTCCTGTACACACCCCAACTGGGGATCAAACCCACAATCTTTTGGTGCACGAAACAACACTCTAACCAAATGAGCCACCCAGCCAGGACTATAGTAATTTTTTTTTAAGAAAAGAGCCCTGGCTGGCATAGCTCAGTGGGTTGAGCATGGGCCTGCAAACCAAAGGGTCGTGGGTTTGATTCCCAGTCAGGGCACATGCCTGGATTGCAGGCCAGGTCCCCCGTAGGGAGCACATGAGAGGCAACCACACATTGATGTTTCTCTTCCTCTCTTTCTCCTTCCCTTCCCCTCTCTCTAAAAATAAATAAATAAAATCTTTAAAAGGAAAAGAAAAGAAGTAAATCCACTTGGTGAAAAAACAAACAAACAAACAAATCAAACAACACCAAAAAAAAAAACCTCTTACAAGCATTTTCTTCTTGCTTAGGTTAATGCAAATAGAAATTGTTAGATTACATTTAAAAACCACAAGGCAGACTTCTGGCCAAGATGGAGGCATGTAGGTAGACACATTGTGCCTCCATGCACAACCAAAAGAAGGATAACAACAAATTTAAAAACAAAAAACAACCAGAAATGACAGAAAATCGAACTGTATGGAAGTCCAACAA
This sequence comes from Macrotus californicus, assembly GCA_007922815.1. Lineage (NCBI taxonomy): Eukaryota > Metazoa > Chordata > Mammalia > Chiroptera > Phyllostomidae > Macrotus > Macrotus californicus. The sequence continues at coordinate 177 of VMDR010002936.1, read as the reverse complement.
CCAAGGAGTTAAAGAAGAAACATTCATACAGACTGGGTAGGAGGAGCAGAGATGGGCAGCAGGGTGGAGAGGACTCCTGGCAAGGTGGTGGCTGGAGGACTGGGGCAGGCAAGGCAGCAGCTGGCAGACAGGGCGGTCCCACATTTGCGTGCAGATAAACCAGGAGAAACAACTGGG
>VMDR010002935.1:0-80707 GCA_007922815.1 Macrotus californicus | reverse complement strand
ATTATGATGTGTCTTAGAGTGGGCCTCTTTGCATCCATCTTGCTTGGGACTCTCTGTGCTTCTTGGACTTACATATCTATTTCCTTCACCAAATTAGGGAAATTTTCTGTCATTATTTTTTCAAATAGATTTCAAATTTCTTGCTCTTCCTTTTCTCCTTCTGGCACCCCTATGATGTAAATGTTGGACCTCTTGAAGCTGTCTCACAGGCTGCTTATACTATCCTTGTCTTTTCAGATTCTTTTTTATTCTTGTTCTGATTGGTTGGTTTTTGCTTCCTTATGTTCCATATCATTGATTTTATTCTTGGCCTCACCCACTATACTGTTGTTTCCCTGTACATTGTTCATAATTTCTGTTAGTGTATCCTTTGTTTCTGACTGGATCTTTTTGATGCTGCTGAGGTCCTCACTAAGTTCCTTAAGTATCCTCTAACCACTGTTTTGAACTCTGTATCTGATAAATTGCTTTCCTCCATTTTGTTTAGTTCTTTTTCTGGAGTTTTGATCTGTTCTTTCATTTGGGCCATGTTTTTTTGTCTCCTCATTTTGGCAGCCTCCCTGTGTTTGTTTCTATGTATTAGGTAGAGCTGCTTTGACTCCATGTCTTGGCAGTGTGCCCTAATGTAGCAGGTGTCTTGTAGGGTCCAGTGGCACAGCCTCCCCTATCACCCAAGCTGGGTACTCAAGCTGTGCCCTCTGTGTGGGCTGAGTACACCCTCCTCTTATAATTGAGCCTTGATTGCTGTTGGCAGATCAATGAGACAGATTTATCCCAACCAGACAGCTGCAAGGACTGACTGTGATCACTGACCACCAACCTCGGCCCTCTTTGGAGGATCTGCTATGTAGGGGCAGGGTGGGGATGCTCTGGTGTAGTCTGTAGTTGGCTACTGGGCGTGCAGGCTCTGGGATTTCCTGGGGCGTGCAGGCCAAGGTCAGCCACCATCTGTGTTCTGTCTGGGGCCACCCTGCATGAGCTAGAAAGCAATCTGAGATGGCTGCTACTTGTGCTCGGTTTGGAGATTCCCAGGCAAAGCCAAACTGTGAATCTCGTCTGGCTTTTGCTAGAGCCAGGTCTAGGTCTACTTAGCAAGTTGTGTGGGTGCTTGTGGCTCACTAAGGCCTGCTCTTGCTTGTTTGATAGGATTTTGGAAGTTATGAAGCATGAGCCAAGACCTGCCATTCATATGGAAAAGTCACAGTTAACAGTTTGGGTGGGCTCACAGCGTCTCAGGGGATCTCCAATGCGGGACCTACAGTATTAGCCAGGTTGATGGAGTCTCAGATATGGTACCTGCCTGCTGGCTCTGTGGCTCTGTTGGGGGTGGGCTCATAAAGGGACAGTGACCTCTGCCCAGCTCTCTATCTGAGAGAAAACTGGCCTTTTTCAGTGGGTAGAGTTAGAAGCAAATTCTTTAAAAGATAAAATGCATCCTGGATTTATAGTGATACTTCCAAATCATATTCAGGAACATTTTTTTAAAACTTATTTCATCAATCTTTTACACCAGTATCTCATATCTATAGCTCCTTCTTCCCGTGCCAAGAACCCTGGTTTTTAGTTACACCCATGTAATTGCTGGTTTGCTTTGTGCCATCATACACAGTCCCAGAATATCAGTACCACACTCGCACCAAAACAGTTTACGGTTGTAGGGTTGGTTGTGTTTTTTGTTGTTTGGTCCGGATATATTTCTGTTTAAGACAGCTACATTGTGCCTCAAAGTCACTTGAGATAGTTTCTCAGTGTGGCTCTGTCATCAGTTTGATACTTAGCTGGATTCATTTCCTCTCAGTTTTTAAGGAGTGCTTTTCAATTTGCGTTTGTAGTTATGTAGAGTATTTACATAGTTCCAAATTCAGCGCTATAGAATAAGTTGTATTCGAAGAATTCCAGCTTCTGCCCCTGCCTTCTGTGTCCCATTGGTGGTTTTGTGTATTTTCCCCCCCGTGTCTGTCCATTCCATCTTAGGTAAGCAGGAGTTCTACACATGTTTTAGATTCTGGATAAACTATGAAGGGAGCACAGACAATATTTCCCAACGTGAGTGTGTGGTGTGAGAATGAGGTTAAGGTCGTTACCCTAGGGTGTGGCTCAATCAGCTGACGGAATGGAACCGCTGGGCCCTGAGCGCCCTTGGGCACTCACCTGTCTTGGTTAGTCTCACTCCTCCTTGCAGACTCTGTCCAGCTTGCCTTGCCCTCAGGTGCTCGTCTCTGTGTTCCAGGGATATCCTGTGCATAATAATATGGCCCTTCCCACACGGTATATGTTCTTTGTTTATGCTTGTCCAGTCAGTAGACTGTGAGCAGCTTGAGGGCTGGGCTAGTGCTTTCTTCTGTGTTCCCACCACCTAGCACAAAGCCTTCACTGAGTAGCAGTTCAGCATGTCTATCAGTAAATTACTAGGCCAGGTACAACACTTGGTTCTTTCACAGGTATTTATCTCTGGTCTTCAGCATAACCCCACAAGGTAGATGTTGTTAGTCCATTTTGCATATAAAGAAACTGAGGCACAGAAAGGTTGAAGCAGCTTGTCTAAAGAAACAGCTAGTGAATTGTTGAGCTGGAGTTTGGACCCAGGTCTGATGGATGCCAAAGGCGCACAGCCCCAGCTGCTTTCTCCTGGTGTAGTCATTTAACAAGAGGTATGGGAGACTATCCACAGTGCCTTTATTAACTGTGTGACCTCAGAAAGTAAGGAGGCCTCTCTGTGTTTCCACATCTACAAAATATAAGCTAGTCATAATATGTACCTTGTAGCGTTGTAAAGCATTTATAACAATGCCTGGCACATAGTAGGCACTCAAATGTTAGTCAGTTGCTATTTTTATTATTTATTTATTTTTTATTAGTTTTGTTTTTATTTTTATCTTCACCCAAGGACATGCTTTTTGATTTTAGAGCGAGGGGAAGGGAGGGAGAGAGAGGGGGAGAGTAACATCGATGTGAGAGACAAACATTGACTGGTTGCCTCTTGAAGGTGCCCCAACCAGAGACCGAACCTACAACCTAGACATGTGTCCTAACCAGGAATCAAACCCAGGCTTTCAGTTCACAGGACAACACTGAAACCAGCTGACCCACTCCAGCCAGGGCATTTGCTGTTTTTCGTAGCAGAATACTAGAATACCCTCATTGTCAGTGTGTCCACAACTCTGTGCTCTGCACTGCTTGTGCAGTGTTATCTAACCTGCCCAGCTTGCCTTCTAGGAGCATACTTTGAGTTAAAAAGACAAGATGCAGATGTTTAAAGGTTATAAAAGTGGGCAACTGGTGAATAGGGAGTGGTCATTCAATTTGAGAGCAATGCCAAGGTCAGTGAAAGAAGGCAGAAGGAGTTTGCAGCTGGCCAACCTGTTATATACCAGCCCTCAGAAGGGCTTCCCGGACAGAAATAGAAAACAAAAGCCTTGATGGTGACTTGGATGCTTTTGTTTGACTGATGCCACTCTTAGTGGCACTTAAAATGTCATGTACAATTTGGTGGGGCTCCTCCCCATACCTTGCCCTTAGCATATTGCATGCATCATAGTTTAACTCATATTTTATAGAGTCTGCGAATCATGAGTCGACTGTTGTTAAGGGACCTTGGAGAATAGCTAATGCCACCTTCTCATATTACAGAGGAAGAGACTTGGCCCAGTGAGGGAAAGCCATCTGCTTAAGCGCACACAGGTATTTGGAACATAATCTTCTCTGGTTTTTCTCATGGGTCAGATAATGGAAATTCCCTAATGCCTGGGCTCATGCCTGGGAAGCAGTGGACGGCAGCGAGGAAGTGCAAGGGGAAGAGGCACGCATGCTGCTCCCACTGCTATGAAGGACACAGTCACAGTGGCTGCTGCCGGAGGACTTTGGCGCCCCCAGCACATAACCGTTTCTGCTGCCTTATAGGGGGTCAGGTCTCCGGGCAGGTATTTCAGGTCCATCCACCTGCGCACCTGCTATTGATGATCACACTGAGACCTCTGCTCTTCTCTCTGTCAAATGGGAAATAAGGAACGTGAGAGTGAAGGGGCGTAGGATTTAGAGCCAGGCAGACCTGGTTCATGTTCTGACCTCTATTTGTTAGATATATGACCTTCCTAGAGTTATTTAACTTTCACGAGCCTCAATTTCCTCCTCTGTAAAATGGCCATCATGATATGCTTTACTTGATATCCACCATTTTACTCTCTGCTTGTTGTAGGGATTAAATATGATAGTGTGCGTGAAGCACCTGACAGGTAAAAAGTGCTCCGTAGATGGTAGCTCCACCCTCTCCCTCTCCCTCTCCCTCACCCTGGCCTATCTTCACTTAAGATCGCTTAGTCTCAGTGAGGAAGTGTGGCATAGGGTCGGGTCTGTGTTGTTCCACTTCCATGTTCATCTGAAGCTCCTAAGGGAGCGATGAAAGATGCAGACTTGGGGCCCCTCCCTCAGATATTCTGATTCAGAAAAAATATGGAACTCTGCATTTTTAAACGGCATCCCAAGCTATTTTGATCCTGAGGTCTTGGCACCTCTGCATTCTGGAGTCAGACTTGGCATTGAATCTGGGAACCTCCTATACCACTGCTTGCCGGGCTTTTAGTGGGACAGATTATGTAACCTCTCTGAGCCTCATTTTGGCATTTGTAAAGTGGGGCCAACTTAGCATTTTTTGCAGGGTCCTTGTAAGGGTGACATGAAGCGATGCATGTGAAGCATCTTTCTGGGACCTGGCACATAGGGGAGCCCAGTGAAAATTAATTTCCCCTGGAGCTGCCGCAGTTTGCTTGTCCAGTTATGCTGCACACAGACTGGTTTTTTTGAGGGGTTGAGTGTGGACCGAGATCAGATACCAAAGGGCCACAGCGCCCTTTTCAGTGTGTACAAAGGTTCTGTATAAGCTAGCTGAAACTCTGTTTCCTCCTTTTAAAGAAGGAAACCAAATCTTTAAAATGCATCTGCCAGCCCACTCTCATACCATTCTTTGGGTTTTGCAGAGGACACGTTACTCATGATGGAAGGCCACCTGCTTTCAGCCTCTCATGCTGTCCCTCCTTTACCAAGACCTTTCTGTGGTTGTGCCCACCTTTGAAATCTCAGAGCCTGTGAGCTCTGATCTTGTTATCTGGGATCTAAAAGGCACCAAGGGAGACCAGACAGTGCTAATGCCTTATCAGCTCTGTCACACACAGCCTTGTCAAAGAAGGCTGTGACCCTGGGTTTGTCAGCACTCATGTGCTTTTATACCTTAAAGGGACTTGACAATGGGCAGATCTGCAAACTCTGTGGAATGGTTTCTGCGGGGGAGATGGAGAGCCTATTCATAGGCTGGTCTGAGCTCTTGCCCCCTCTCCTGTGCTTTGTTGCCGTCAATGAAATGGTTGTGCACATGGCTGGTGGATGTGAGAATCAAAGTCAGACCAGCAGCTACTGACCCTGAAGATGATGTGTGCCTGCAGGGTGGATGGCACTGGGCAGCAGGAAGAGGCTAATTTAGGAAAGAACATCTTTAAAAAATATATATATATATGACATAACATTATGTAAATTTAAGGTATACAACATGTTGATTTGATACATTTATATATCGTGGTATGATTGCCATTATAGCAATACTTAGCACCTCTAGCACATCATATAATTATAGTTTCTTTTTTTGTGGGTTGAATAATTAATCTAGTCTCTTAGCAAGTTTTATTATATACAAGCTTACTTATTATAATGATAGTTTCTAATAACTATTGTACATTGGGTTTCTAGGACTTATTTACCACTCATGGCAAGTTTGGATGCTTAAACAACATCTCTCCTACCCCCTCACACTACAGAACCTGTTTATCACCATTTTATTCTCTGGTTTAGCTTTTTTAGATTCCACATATGAGCAAAGAGCATCTTAAGCTTCTGCCACCATCCCTTTGTGTGACCAAGTCCACATGAGGGACTGTGAGCATAGCTATGCCTTGGCTTTCCTTTGCTGCCTGTTAAAGTCTCAGAAGGTCATTTTCTTTCCTTTGTGCCTTCCTAGCAACTGCTGGTTTGCAGTTTTTCTCTCCTTAGTGTCTGGTCTTAAAAGCATACTTAGATCATATACAGAGCAAACACCAGACCAGGATCTGGCTTCTCTATTCTCCAGCAGTGCTTTCTGGTTTGACTGTTTCCCTTTATGGTTGAAGCTGTTAACTTGTGTGTGTGTGTGTGTGTGTGTGTGTGTGTGTGTGTGTGTGTGTGTGTAGCAGCAAAATGTCATGAGAAGAACATGGGCTTTGGAATGAGACAGACCTGGGGAAGAGCCATGGCTGTGTGGCTGTATTTGCCCTGTGGGTCCTCAGTTTGCACATCTTAGGAGAGGGGATAATAGAACTTAACTTGGCAACATGATTGTGAGGATTAAATGAGATAATGGGTATAAAGCTCATAGTCCCAGTTTCTAAAATTCAGAAGGTGATTAATAAATGATAGTTACAGCCATTATTACCTTGCAGCATTTCAATGCAACTGTAATTGGTTTAAGGCTGAAATGGAGCTCGTGGTTTTCGACACATTTAATTCACTCAGTTCAGTGTTCTATTTTGGACTGTTTACCCTGGTCAATGTCCTGCTTGGTGCATGGTACAGATATGGTATAAATTGAGCACTGTCTCTTTTCTCACTAGGCTCTTCTTGCTCATTCTCAATTAATTTTGTCTTATTGCAGCTTCCAACAAAAACATTCCCATACCCCTCCCCATAATTCTAAAAAACTGTGCACTCCTTTGAAGAAGGTTAGTTTGAACTTCAAGCCTTTTGGGATTTCTAGCCTTCCTTCCCGCCTTCTCTAACACATAACACACGCTCTACATTCCCCCAGTTCTCTGAGGAAACTGCATGCTATCCTGGTGCCAGTGCCCACTGCGGTCAGTGCCTTAGACAAATTAGTCACCATCTCAGTATCCCCTCCTTCCTCCTCTAGTAGAGACTGTTACACCCATCTCTCAGTGCTGGGTGAGCATCCATGCCTGCAAATCTCTGTCCCAAGAGCAGATAGATCCACACAGATCAGACTGCGGGAACTAGAAGAGACATAGAATCTGTATCTGCCAGAGGCCAAGCAGAGGCAAAAGCTGCCTTGAACTCGGAGAGGCCCTGGGTGTACAGTGATTTGTCTGTGACATATGTGGTGCCATTTCTGCCATCTGCAGAAGAGAAGCCACACAGCTCTTTCCTGCTTTCCCTCCCCTCCAGGCTCCTTGGAATAGTGGGTGATGGTGAAGATGGTATGATGATACAGATACTTCTTATGGCACATTTCTTGAGAATTTATATATCTGTTTGTATAAATATATATACGTGTGTATATATATATTTCAATTAAATGTATTAAAACTGTTTTATATATTGTATATAGGAATATTTTATTTATATATAGTCCACTTAACAGTTACTACCTCAAAACTAAGGTTCAGAGAGGTTACAAAGAATCCTTAAGCATGTAGAAGACAGGAGAGATCTGAAATGATGGTGAAGGACTCTCTTCAAAGCATGACTTCAGACTCTTCTGATGGTTGGGTAGCTACTATGCCAGGGAAATAGCCAATTGCCTGTCTCCTCAGCAACAGCTACTGGTTGGCTTCATTGTCATTGGTGCATTTCCATTATTCCTCATGCAGGTGAAGAAATTTAATCCAGCTGGCAGTGCCATTCCTAGGATTCAATTAAGTCCATGATTTGCAATTAGTGGGCCCTCATGCCCAGTTTGAGGTCATAACATCAATCTTGCTTTTATTTTAGGATTTCCACTGTCATGATGTATAGCCAGTCTTGTCAGACTTATTGGAGCATAATTAATCCAGAGAGACAGCCAGAGCAGAGAGTTAACATGGAAACCAGGGAGGGACTCCCTTTCTTTGCTTGGGAAGCCTGCCTCAGGTAGCATTTGTGAGGATTTCCCTCTGAGGACTGTTTCTCGGCTGTCTCATCTGTGCTGTTGCAATCCGCCTAGGATGAAAAATCTCCAGGCAAGGAAGGCATTTGAGAGTCCCAGCTGGTGATCCATTGCGAGCAATGTTCTACTTAATTCAAGTGGCACCATACGCACCTCCACCTCAAGCTGCCACTTGCTAATTTGTGAATGTAGCAGACAGCGTGCTCTTACGGACAGTGGAGTTAATCCTTGCGATGATCCTATGAGGAAGGTATCATAGGCTTTCTCTTTGCAGAAGGTTATAGATGGTAGGTAGCCTTTCAACTGAATCAGTGGAAGACCGTAGCAGCCTAGACGCAGACCTTCCCCACGTGCCTGTTTCTTTCCTCTTCTCGTGGTGGTTTTGCACGTGGGATCTCCTTCACTTTCCCCTGTGGGAATAAGGTAGGCATGCATAGGCTGATACTCCTTATGATTGCCTTTCAGATGGCAGATGCTTCTCTGTCATCTCTTTTAAACCTCATCACATACATGGAAGGACGACACTCTGCCTGTTTTACCATGGAGAAAGCTGAGGCTCAGAGAGACTACACTGTTGCAAAGGTAGGAAGGAAGGAAGGTCAGTGCCATAAATCCAGGTCTGCTTATTCGCAAAGCTTCTGCTCTTTCAACCCTTACCATGCTGGTACCAAACGCCTCTTCTCTTTCTCTGGTTCTCCAGGAGGGTTTATTGTTGAGCTGAGACTCTTTGGCACAAGTAGAACATGGAGGGTCATTTTTTGAGTGGCAGGGTTCTGAAGAGAGGCTAGGAACCAGTCTGCTCCCCAGCAGGGAAGGGTGTGCCCTTGAGGTTGAGCATAGTCTGCTGTGTGCCGAGGCCTATGTCTGTCTGGCCCAGCCAACCCCCGCTGTTGACTTTGATTGAATTTTCTCAGTGGTTTTCCCCCTTGAGAGGGCAGTGGTCAGACCTTTATGAGAATGTATTCGCAAGCCAAGTCCATGCCAGACTTTGCCCTTGAGACCAGTGGAGCTGAGGAGCTGCAGGGTTTTTGCACTTAGGGAGCCACTTTTCTGCTGAATGCTTGCTATGGGTTTTCTTTTTCTTTCTTTTTTTTTGCTTTGTTTTGTTTGTCCCAGGATTCACCTTCAGAGTGTTTCTGCATGGTCTGTTTAGTTAGCATTTACACTTGTCCTCACTCTGAGTTCACTTCGCCTCATTGAGCATTTTTATGCTCGGCACGGCTTATTCACAGGCTGCCTCTCGGGTTCCTACTGGTGCGTTTATCTGATAAGTGGATGCTGAAGGTACTGCCTTGAAATTTCCTTCAGGTGCCCCGAGATGGAACTCTGGCTTTTGAAATGTGCCCTAAAGGGTGTGCTCTTCCCAGGAAATTCCACTTGTCCGAGACAATATTAATCTGCTCTGCGAATAGCTCCTTGGAAGTCCCTTGATAACCGTTTTTGTCATTTGTTGTGTCATTGTGACAACCAACCCCACAAGCGGTTATACTGAGAGCAGGGAAAAGTTCTTACTCTTTAGCTTGACCCTCAGTTGTTCTGGGACCTGAGGACCACTCACCCTCTCAGCCTCGCCTCCCTTTCTCTCTGACACACCCTCTACCTCTTCCTAGTTCCCTGAGGAAACAGCATGATATTCAACTTCCAGCATGGTGCCTCAGACACATTACTTATCATCTGAGTGCCCTCCTTCCTCATCTGTTTAGTGGAGACAGTAACGTCCAGATCTCAGTGCTCTAGCGTGGTCCCTAGTGCAACTCTATCTGGTGCTCAGGTAGGGTCCTTGTCCGTTTATGTCTGTTCTTGACTTGGTGGTCTCTTGACCTGTGCTTGTCCTCCTCCCTTAGCTTAAAGTGCCCTGTAACCTATTTCTACCCAAACTGCTCTTTAAACGCCACCTCTTCCATAAAGCCTTTCTCTGTCCTATGTCCACCACCTGCATTCCTCTCCTCAAGCTGGAAATAAGCTCCTCTAAACTCCTGTCCACTTTATATGCATGTATATATGTAATAATACTTGGTGAGTCCTTGCAAAGAGAATCAGTTACTAGTTATGTTGCAGCCTTATGAGAGATGTTAGGGAAAAAATATTAATGACTTGAAAAACACTTTTCAGTATTAAGTGGGAAAAACAGCAGGTACAAAACTGTATATAATATTGCTATTATTTCTGTGTATGTGTTTACAGAAAATATATGTATGTACACATTGTCAACAGATGGTTGTGGGTACCAATTCAGCACCACCAGAGATCCCCACTTTGGTGTTCCATGAAGAAGGAAACTGTGTTCAGTGAAAAACTGCTCAATTGTCATACAGTATGGCAGTGAAAGCAGCACGGCTGTGCGGTGTGAGGTGGTTCTGGGGGCCTGGCGGCTTCTGGGCCCAGGCCCCTCTCTGGCTAGATAGCTCTGTTCTGCTCCTTGACGGTCTGTTCTGCTCTGCTGTGCACCAGTCTGCTTTGCTTTGTGCTGTGTTGACCTACTGTACTCTGACCCAATAGGACATCTTCCGTAGTTCAGCTCTTCAGCCCGACCTGGGAACAGAGTTTCCAGTTTCCAGTGGGAAGGGAAAGTACACTCTTAGTACCAGAGGGGAGCTGGTTCATCTGGACAGAATCCTCCGCCCTGATCCCTGATTGTTCTGTCCTCATGCAAATGAGGACTCCAAATCCTCACAGTCTGGCCCCGTCTTGACTGGTCAGAGTAGAGCTGCTTTGGTTGGTCGGAACTGTATAACCTCTGTGGATGGGGAAAGCCCCAGTCCTGTTGGTTGGAATAGAATTCCAGGAGCTCCTTTATAAGGGCTGGCTCAGATGGCAGGAACACAGTGCTGGTGGGCAGTTCATGCAGGCTTCCCCCTGGAGTGCAGTTTGTGTGAGAGGCCCCTGTGTGGAAATGGCTGCTGGGTTGGTTTTTGAAATTTGAGTCCAGTTAGGCATCAGGAGCCCTTTAGGTGTCTTCTTTCTTGGGGTTCAAAACATACAGAAAAACACAAAACTAAACATGCAAGGATATACACTTCTCTAACATGTTAACAGTAGTTACCCTTGTTTGTTCTCTCGTTTTAGTTTCTTCTCTGTTCCGATTTCTTTTCCTTTGGTTTTCGTGAACCTCAGGTGCAGAGAGATGAGGTAATCATACTGCCTTGCAGTCTCTACACTGCACGAGGCCACTCTCTGGTTTTATTCTAGATTTTCTTTTTCACTCCCTTCATCCCCAATCACATCCTGTTTTCTAAGTCATTTGCTTTTTTTCTACAATGATCTTGAAATATGTCCTTAGATGTGCCCAGATTTTCCATTCATTGAATATGAATGACCTCTGTATATTTATACCATTACAGAATAAAGTATATGTTATATATGACATATAACAAAATATGATATAACAAAAGTAAAATATAATATTTATGCATATAATATATATACATCTGAATGAAAGCCTTTGTTAAAGTAGAAACCAGAATTCATATCTCTGTATTGTATTTCCTTCCATTCTCCTCCCTCAGCCTCACAATCTCTCTCTCTCTCTCTCTCTCTCTCTAACACACACACACACACACACACACGTGCACACACACACAGGTTTCTGGAGCAATTGCACTTCCAGCTCGGAGATCCCAGTATTCTTTATTGCATATTGGTTGATCCCTCCTTTGAGCTCTGTGATATATGGTTATGCGTGCAGTTTTCACTCTGACTTGTCCCAAATAAGTAAGCACAGCTTCAACTTCTTAGCACAGTGCAGAGCTTTGCTAAGAATGGCTGTGGCAAAGTAAATAGCTCTGTAGGATCAAAGATGGCATTTTGTGGTGATTCCTGTGTTTGTGTTGTCTTCTCCCAGTCTGGGCACCCTATTCAGGGGTCTAGTAAGAGAGACACAGGCTTTAGAGTTAAAAAGATGTATGTGTGTGTATAACCACACGTATGTGTGTTAAAACTTATTAAGTGTTTGCATTTTAAATCTGTGCAATTTCTTTTATGTCAATTTTATGTGTCAATAAAGCTGTTTTTATTGTATTTTTTATTTATTATTTTTAGATAGAGGGAAAGGGAGGGAGAAAGAGAGGAAGAGAAACATTGACATGAGAGAGAAACATTGTTCGGCTGCCTTTCACACATTCCCCTACTGGGGACCAATCCTGCAACCCAGGCATGTGTCCTGATGGGGAATTGAACCAGCAACCTTTCACGTTGTGGGATGACGCCTAACCAACTCAGCCACACCAGTCAGGGCAATAAATCTGTTTTGTAAAAACATTAGTCATAGCAATAATTGGGGAAATGATTTTATCTTCCTGGTGTCCATTTGAGGCATGAGGACACATTTCTGATGCCCATTAAGTGGTGAAATGTTATAAATGCGTGTTGCTTCCTCCCATGGTTCAAGCAAGACTCGCATTGCTGTGGCTGTCCATGTCTGCCCACAGCCGAGGAAATGGAAGAGGCGTCATACTATATCGTAGCTCATCTGCCTCTTTGAGGCACAGCTTCCTTATCTAAAAAATAAGAGCAAAACTGTCTTTTAGTTTTATTGTGTGAAATACTGTACATTCTTGCATAGCACTTAGCATGCAGTAAGGCTCCTTTGGCGTATACGTAGCATATGTGTGTGTTATATGTAGTATATGGTATATGTCCACTGATGCCGACGCTATAAACAACAAAGTCTTTCTACAATAGTTGCTGTCCTATGGAGAGTAATGATTGGATCTTTCTCTAAGAAGTCTGCCTGCATTGGCAGCCCCAGAATTTCTTCCCAGGAGGAGCTAAGAGAAGGCAGTCTTATTGGAAGGAGATGGGGTGGAAGAACATCTGTTAGAGCTTAATTGGATAATAGACAGTGTTTTCCTAAAATTCTATGTGTCTGAGGATTATTTGGGAGGACTGTATTGTTCTCTCAGTCACTCTTTGAGGCCTCTGTTGTGCCCCTTGTTCCTATTAAATGGAACTGAGATGTTGGAAAGAAGATTTCTGATTCATTCTTTTCTTTGCAGTATTCTTTAAGCAGGCCATGGGTCCTTTGCTATCACTGTCCTCCATCACGGACAGGGTCAGATAACAATGAGCATGTTTTCTCTGTTCCAGACAATGAGACTAGTAATTAGAGGGAAAGCCATGGTCCATTTAATGCAATTTAAGACCTCACCTTTTGGTTAGACTGGGGAGAAAAAAATTTTGATGGTCCCTCACTTCCTGGAATTGGGGGGTCATGTGGTGGACAGAACCCGTTCTGTTTCTTTAGAGCTCCTTTGGGTCTTCTGATCTTCTTAAGTAGATTTGATCATATTTATTCATAATGATGTCATGTTAGACATAACTATCTCTTACATAGAAATGTTTCCCTGGCATACTTAAAATATTTGTTGAATCATATTAAGCAATATCCATATATTTTATATGAGAGTTTATTAGCTAGAATTTGGATTGGCAACTATGGCCTGATTCCAATGATCCATGAAAGAATGAAATACTTTGCTTTCACGTAGCTGGAATTTTCCTGGCACTGACAGCCTGTTAGTGGACCCTGTGCCTTGTCTTTGTTCAGAAGAGAGTCAGTTTTTGTCTTGATGTGGTCTTTGCTTTGACTGCATTTCTTCCTCTTCTTCTTCTTCTTCATCTTCATCTTCATCTTAAATTCTTTGGGGGAATAGAAGTAATGATTACTTAATTCTCTCCTCTTTTCCGTCTGAAGGTAAACATTTCTCCCCAGTCTGCTCATCAAATATTAGTCTTCTATACAATAAAACTGCTGTTGAGTTTCATGAAGCCCCTATCTCTTAAGCAGGCAAGCCTTGTGGGTGCTAGAAGATACAGGGCTATAATCAGAAATTCAGAGATGTGTAAGAAGACATCGAAAGCATTTGACTATGTTTGCCAGTTAGGCAAAGACCAGGTCTCTGCCAAGGTTTACCTGTTTCATTTACCTGGCCATCCCTGCCATCTTCTCTCTGATTCTTGCATTCTATAGCAGCTCAGTTTTGCATACATTTATTGAGTGATTACTGTGCGCCAGGTACTCTGTTAAGTTTTTAGAGAGGTCTGAAGAAGCATGAAACATGGTCCCTGCTATTAAAGAGCCAGAGACAGTGAGGTAGTGGAGGGCACACCCATTCACAAATAATTCTAATACAAGTCAGATTCTTTTGAATCCTAGGTTGGAGGCGCGAAGTGAGGTGGGAAAATGGGAGCATGAGGAACAAAGTCCCTCATGAAAGCAGACAGGATGAAGAGGTGGGTAAAGGCAGAGGCTTCTGGTTCAGCCAAACGTAGGTCCGCTCTCATTCTCCCAAGACCGTTACTACCGTTCACTGAAGCCTCAGTTTCCTCAGTGGGATGCCAGCTTGCCACTGTGCTTAGTTGTGAGGGTCTAATTTCATAGTTTCTGAAAACTGCTTAGCAGAGTGTAGTGTGGAGTACACATTTAACAGATGGCCTTTTTACAGTGATGATAGTGTCAGAGATTTTTAGAACTGGAGGGGACTTAGGGAATCATCTACTTCATTCCCTGTTTTTCTGTTTTTTGAGTCCTTGAGTCTGTGATTCTTCCATAGCCACTTAGCTGGGGCTGATCCTCCCATCAAGGTCATGACAAGTGGGCATGGAAAGACTGTACACACTGATTTGATGGTATCAGTAGTGATAATAAAATATTTTATGATTGGTATGATAATGTAAATTAATATATAAATATATAATGTAAAATACAGCCCCCTTTTATTCTCTTAACAAATATACACATGCATTTGTAACTGCTTACCAGGTGATAATATTTATAGAATAAAAGACATTCTAATTTTCAATATTTTTGTTGATTTTGGACATTTTTTTAAAGTGTCCTTGTCGTTAGCTAAATGATGCCCATTTCCGAGTCATGGTTGACATAAGGAATCAAGTCCTTCAATCAACTTCCCCATTAGATTGATTGCCTTTAAGGGCCCTGGCACCTTATTCCAGGGGAGGAAGGGCTAAGCATTCTGTTGACTTGTCAGGACTGTGACGCACTTGGATGCCAGGGCTTCCTCCGTGGTTTGGACCCTCATCACCTGACTCATGGGCATCACCTGCTCTGTGGCCTGTGTTTGCCAGTGCTGAGTTCCTCTGGTGCTGTTGGTGGGTGCCGCACATGCCCAGGCGTGTCTGCCCCCTTGGTCTGGAGCAGCTGCCAGACCCATCCATGTCTAGGGCCACTGCGGTGCAATGTCATCTAGTGACTCGTAGTTTTAATAGCTCATACTACATGGCAAATAGTACTGAAGTAGTTCAGTATTTCAAAAACCAGTACCACTGAACTTGAATATTAGTAGTGCAAATAACACACAGCCTACCAGTTCACTTCAGATAGGAAGGGGAAATCCCAGAGCCATAGAGAGGTTCACCTCTACTCAAGATTTGTGATTCTGAACTATCAAAAGTGAAGACTTCATGAGCACTGTGGCGGGAGTTCCAGGACAGATTCTGTCCTTGTCGCGCACATCTCCAGTTTGGCTTTGTCCACCTGAAACTTAACAGCATGGCTTTTTTTTTCTTTTTTTTTTTCCTGAGGCTGCCCAGCTTTGCTGGAGACAGCATGTCTCATGGCTTCATTCTTTCCGTTTCTCAGAGCCACCTGGAAGCTGTCATTCCCAAAATGCTGACAATGCCCTCAGCACTGTGCTAAGGTTTACAGAACTTTTTCTTATGTAATGCTCACCCCCACCCTCTGTGACATTCTAGGAATGCGTCCATTGCACAGATAAGGAAATCAAAACTTTGATCAGTTACTTGACTTCTCTAGGCTGTGTATCCAGCTAGTAGTAAAAATTGAAGTCAAACCAGTTCTGGTTGATGTAAAGCCCGTATTTGACTGTGGTGGCTTTGTCTCATGACTAACCTTTAGTCTGATGTAAAGAGTGCTGGTTTTCTGTGAAATTGTTATTTCAAGTTGGATTCCTGGGCGTTCTGTGGTAGGTAGTCAGTTGAATGACTCATTTGCATGATAGCTAAATTTCTAAGAATCAAAATTAAAATTTCTAATTGTTTTAGGAAATCTCACCACTTAAAAATCACATTCATATGCATGATCTCATTTGATCCTTTTGATACATGAGACATGTAGGAAAGTTTTTGTTCTTAATTTGCTCCAATTTATAAAGAGAGAAGAGGCCTCAGAGGAGTAACATATCATGCTTAAGGTCACAGAGTTTTTAAGTGGAAAAACTAAGTCTCCAGTGTAAGACCTCCCTCCTGAAGGTCCATCCTCTTTTCTGTAAGCTTCCTTTAAGTAGGATGAATGAGAAGTGAGGTTTAAACCACCTTTGATTCTGGAAGCCGAGGCATTGGGTTTTTCTATGATGCATCTAGTTGTTGTCTGCATATGATCCATTTCTCTAATTGTGGGAAACCAAGAGGTGAAAAATCTATTATAAACAAGGATGATGAAGCCTTCTGTGGTGATGACACTGGCCCTCTGACCCTCGCTAAGTGTTGTGGAAAAGAAACAGCATTTTCCCAGGACAGAGAATAACGGTGTATCTCTGTAGGGTCCCTTTAGTTTTGGGAATTTCTATCCTGCAGCTGCAACTCTGTACAAGCCAGGAAAGGACATTTGTAGCATTGTGACACTTAGATGACCACAGAGGACAATGCCCCCATCGGTGAAAAGGAACATGAATATGAACTGATCATCATACTAAAATTCAGATGATCAGTCATCCCTTGAACAGGCTGATCCTGAACACTATGGAATGATGATAATAATAATAATTAATAATAACTCACAGGTACTAGAACTGCGTGACGGCGACTTTCTAGAAACGGGAAGTATCTCTGTGGAGGCCCAGGGGGCCCACTGAGGAAGGTTGGTGTCCTAAGAACTTTAATCGTTGCCCAGAGTTCTTTTCCATCGCAAATATTTTTCTTTTCCGAAAGTGAGATTTTACTGTGCATATTTTATACTCTGCTTATTTTTACTCAGCCCTTGTTGTGAGTGTCTGTATTCTTCTAAATAGTGATTTAGTAGCTAATTATGGAGGATAATGCATCAGCTATAGTCTCTTGCCTCTGTGAACACTACCTCAATAAACGACACTTCAGTGAACATCTTTTTTTGCTAAATATTTGCATACAATCCTTTTCTTTTGATAACAGTATGTTATGGGGGAGCACCTCTCCTTAGGGGTTACCCAGTGAATTGTATGTGGCCTCGGGTGTCACGGGCACCCGCATTGTATGAGCAGTGGGAGTGTATGTGGGGAATCACACGGTGCATGATGGACTCTCCAGGCAAGGCCTTTGTCAGCATTTTCCTCCTGCTTTCAGTACTTGTGTCGTGGTATTTGCCCAAGGCTGATGGCCAGTAAGATGCTTGTGAAATGTCACCACACTTAACTTTTCCTATATTTCTAGTTCCTTTAGGACAATTAAGACCAGCCTTAACACTTGTGCTCGTCTTCTTAAAAATATATTCTGTTCCAAAGAACTAGCAAATCATCTCAAATCATTTTCATAATGAAGTTTGATTTAAGTAAATGAACAAACAGCTAACTGTCTGGTGGGAAGCAGATTCTCTTTCAGGAGTTTCAAATTTTGTGTCATGGCACCAGTGAGAACTAGTAAGGTTATACGTGTGGTGAGCTCCCCTGGCTTGGGAGGGGTAGGATGCTGCTTATAAACGTTAGGAATGCCCAGAAAGGTTATTTATTATACCCTTAAGATGATGTGGAGGGCAGGGTACAGCTCTCTGATGCTTGTCTCTGGTGAGCATTGTTTTTACAATGACAAGATATCATAGAACAAGAATCTCCTTGGAGCCTTGGGGGCGCAGGTCTGGATCTTTGTCTTGGGATGGCACTCTCCTGCACTCTAGTTCTGTCCTCACTCCCACCGTCTGACGTCCTCAAATCCCCAAGGACCCTTTAATAAGCACAGGGTGTGTGCTTCCTCCTGGGTGCCATTTTAGCCAAAGCATATGGAGACGTGTCAGAGGTGGCAAGCTCTGGGTTCCCAAGAATGGAAGTCTTCCCAACCACCTGGTGCAGGGGTTAGAAAACTTCTTCTGTAAAGGGGCAGATAGTGGATACTTTAGATTAGTGTGCCAGGAGGTCTCTGTCAGAGCTATGTTACTCTGCAATCCTCGCATGAAGAAGCGAGAGACAACATGTAAAGGCATGAGTTTGGCTGTCTAATAAAACTTTACTTACGGACATTTGACCTTTGTATTGTTTTCACCGTATTAAGCCTTGTTCTCTTGACTGTTTCAACCATCGAAAGATGAAAAGCCGTTCTTATTTACAAGACAGTGGACTGGATTTGTACCATGGCTGTACTTTGTCAACTCCTGATCTATAGTCATCGGTTTTCTTCTGCGTCACTTTCTGACTTTTCCCTTTTTGTTGTGTCATTTTTTGAAACCTCTGTCCTTTCCTTCAAACAGCTGAGGCTCAAATATCCTCTGGAGCTTCTGGCCTTCATGTAGCTCATCAGGGAGAGCCAGAATCCCTATCTAGAAGGACCATTAGGCCCAAATCACATAACATCCCTCTTCTCTTTTTTGTGTCCTGGCTAGTTTGACATATAATTTGGGAATATGAAGCTTACAGATGTAAGCTGACCAGTGGTTGTGGTATCTGCAGGGTTCCAAGGCTCTAATGAATAGAGCATGCTGCCTGAATGATGGCGAAAGTCTGATTTTCAGATAATCAAAGATATTTATATCTTTTAATGGGTTGGTGCCTTGGAGTTCTGTTCCAGCATGAAATTGAGAGTCAGAGAGAGGTCTGCATAATAAATTCGGTGTCATCTCTTAGAACAATAACATGAGAAGGGTGTTCAAGCTGGAGTAGTAACTTGTGATGGAAACGGGGGAATTATAAACATTTCATGCTGCTTTATCTTTGCTATATTTAAAAAGAAAACACGATACTGATTTTTATCAGGGGTGTGTTTAAAAGGAGATCATACGCCCCCTATGACAGGGGAGCAGACCCAAGAGCACACTCTCAGATTTGTGCTTTAGCTGTAGACTGTGGAGCTGCCCTGCAGATGAGTGCCTGGCATTTTGCGCAGGGCCCTGAAGCCATGGGGGTGACAGAGGCTCAGGCCACCTACAGAGAGATTGGTTTGGTTGGTCTGACAGATGCAGTCATTTACGAAAGTGCTTGTTAAGGGACATCTGCTGCTGAGAGCTGCCAGATGAAAGGCACACAGGAGGGGGGTGAAGGAGATCAAGGACTAGGAGAGGGAGGGCTCTGTATAAGTCAGGTAAGGATCATCCTAATTACAGCTGTTAGAATTGCGAATGGGTATGTAGCTGTAGAAGGGTGCAAAATGGTAGAAGTAGCATGGGCTTTGGAACTGCACAGATCTGAATTTGAATCCCTGGCTCTCCTCTTCATTAGCTGAGATCTTAGGTGAGCTGCTTCCTTTCTTTGAGCCTCCATTTCTTCATCTGTAAAATGGGTATAATAAACACTCTCCCCTCTCCCATTATCTGAAATTGTACTAACATAAAAGTCCAAGCACAGTTCCTCGTGCATAGGAGAGCTCTGTAAGCAGTAGACATTATTAATGTGTGTCCATTCACTTACTTATTCATAGCATTGATTGTTCTTTGTGATTTCAAATAGAGCCCCTTTTCAATTAGGTGCCGAATGGTGACTGAGACGGTGATAGCTCCTGTGATCAGAAAGGAAGCATGTAACAGTCAATGTGTATTTATAGGTATATGTATGGGCATCTAAATGGCACATAGGAGTATGGTAGGTACCTCAGTACAGTTTAAAATATAGCTGCCTGGCCAATAGACACAAGAAAAGATATACCACCTCAATAGTAATTGGGATATCACAAAGTAAGACCAGAATGAGATACTGCTTTATACTTACCGGATTTGTAAAAGTTTTTAAGTTTGTCAATTTCAAGGGCTAAGGAAAAATAGAATGAGAGAGCTCATATACACTACTAGTAGGAATTTAAACTGACATGACTGCTTTGGAAAATGATTTGTCAAGATCTAGAAATTTGAAGACGCACATCTGCTATATACTAGCACATTTCACTCTGACGTATAACCAAGAGAGAATCTCCTATATGTAATCAAGTCAATGTGTTTATAACTGCACTGTTTCAGCAAACAACTTCCTTGTCCATCTTAGTGGGTAAGCTCGGTGTCCAGCCTTAATGGGTAGTGGATGCATACTTTAAGTGAGCTGAAGTCACATATGGTACCAGCATAGGTGAATTTTAAACAATGGTCAGTGAAAAAAATAAAGTTGCAAACAGAAAACCATTTTTATATAGCTTAAAAACATGGAGAACAACTTTAATATATTGCCTATGGATACCCACATGTGTAATAAAAGTTTAAAGAAGTTATTTGGAATAATAAATATTTAATTCAGGGTAATATTAAGAGAAGAATGAGGTATGTGGTTGGAAATGTTGCCTAGGGCTCAAATCCCAACTCTGCCATTTACTTATTAGCTGTGTACCCTTAGACAAGTTTCTGAGTTATAAAATGAAATAATATTACCAACCTCATAAGTATGCTATGGGTTGAGTGAGTACAGGTAAAATATTTAGAATAATATCTAGCAGATAGTAAGTGCTAAATAAGTTTTAGTGCATAATCATAGCTATAGCTATTACCCCTAAATATATTAGGAACTACGTTAGTAGCTTTATGTGCATTCATTTAACTGTTTCCTATGAAGTAGACATACCAGTGCTATCTAGTGGATAGAGGCTAGGGATGCTGCGCAACACCCTAGAATGCACAGGGCAGCCCCCACTCCCCAGCAAAGAAGTATTTGGCTCCAAATGTCAATAGTACCAATTCTGAGCTACCTACAAGGGGCCAGCAAGTACAATTTTGTGAAGCTGGAAGAGATCAGAACCTGAAATACTTGACAAACAACACTAAGGACCACCTTGCATCCTGAGGCCTAAAAGTTGTCATAAAGGCCCTTCGGAAGATATTTTCCATGATGGAGGCGAACTATTACTTTGAGGGATAGCCATAGAATGAGGCTTCTAACACAGTAACCTCCATCAAAGGACAGAGGAGACCCTGGACGCACTGATAAGCTTCCCGCTGCTCCCCCTCGGCAGTCTCTCTGGAGCAGCATTGTCTGAAAGATATATAACGCAGGCTACACATATAGTGTAAAATTTCCTAGTATATCCACATAAAGTTAAAAGGAACAAGAGGAATTAGTTAATTAGTAGAATCTATTTAATTCAGCATATCCAAAATACTACCATTTCAACATGTAATCAATGTAAAAAATATTGAGCTATTTTACGTTCCTTTTTTGCCCCACTGTCTTTGAAATTTGGTGTGTATTTTGTGTTTGAACGAGCCACATTTCAAGTGCTCAGCTGGCACGTATGACTCGTAGTTGCAGTACTGGTTGTGCTGCTCTGAGATTTCTGTCCCTGGGACTTTGTGAGGGACTCGCCTTGGTCTCTGAGGGCCAGCGGCACTGCTGTCACCCAGAGTCAGTAAGCTGAGAGCAGGAGGTAACACCTAGGAACATCTGTCCCAGGCTGCCAAAGGAGGACTGCGTATGTTTTAGGAACAAAGAGGGACTGATTTTCTGTGTGGTCTGTGCCTTCACCTCCTTTTCTACTTCTCCTTGGCAGGTGCCTCATCGCCAGACATGGAGCCCAGCTATGGGGGCGGCCTCTTTGACATGGTGAAAGGAGGCGCAGGAAGGCTCTTCAGTAACCTAAAGGACAACTTGAAAGACACCCTCAAGGACACCTCTTCCAGAGTTATACAATCTGTTACCAGGTATGTGTGCTCTTCCTGGTTGAGTTAACGGACCGCTGCATCCCCAAAGGATCTGGTTACCTGCCAAGTGCTTGTCTGGCTCAAAGACTGTAAGTTTTGTGATGTAATTTCATGGGGTCTGACTGACTGAGCAATGTCACTGAAACCATAAAGTTGAGTCCTTCAGAAGCTTCAAGCACAGGCTGGGAAGTCTGAGCTCATTGATACAGGAGAGTACAGTGGGTTGCCAAACCTGGATTTCAAATCCAACATGCTGGGTTCTAATGCATTAGCGGCCCTTGTTAACCACGTGATGTAAGGCAAGTTAATTAAGCTCTCTGAGCTGTGCTTTTTCACCCTGGTAGGATTCGCGCCTTTGGGTGTTTGAGAATTAAATGAGCTAATCATGTTTATGCAATCTGCATAAGCAATGCTTGTGGATTGCAATCACATCAGAATTTTGTTTTTGTATCTTAATAACCCATTAAAATTTATTTAGTGGGAGAAGTTTTCTGCCCTTCCACTATGTGAAAACTTTTACAGTAGAACATAATGAATTTTTTTATTCTTAGTTATAAAATTTTAGGGTCTCTTTACGTTACAATGTGCAGTTTTAAATCATAAATTCAAATGGCAAATTTAATATATTAATGAACATTTTAATCCCCAACTAGGGCCTGATAGTCAGGAAAAGAATGTCCATTGTTTGCTCTCCATCACTTCCCTCCCTGTGCCCTGCTAACACTTACAGATGATATTTTTCTGTAGGAAAAGAGCCTGAAACAATCATTGTTAATAAATAATCGTTTTCTAAGTAGATTCTGCTCATAAAGTGGCATCTGTTTGTAAAGACTATTGGGGTGAACTGGTTGGAATGGTAGATTGAATGAAGCTCCTTAGGGTGTGGGCTGTCTTCTCTCAACAATGCTCCCTTGTTAGAGAGAAGGCCTTGAGGGAAGTCAAAATGTGCCAACTAAAGGGAAGTGCCCCAGGTGATCGAGAGAGAGAAAGCTTGGCGTATTTGGATCATTTTAATGAGTGGCCTTTCTTATCTCGCTTTTAGCTACACGAAGGGAGATTTAGACTTCACTTATGTTACCTCCAGAATTATTGGTAAGTTTCTCATGTTTACACACTGCTCAGACTTGATTTCCAATTGCTGCTCATCACGACAGCAGACCTGTTTAACCTGTTTTCTTTCTGTGTGACCCTCCCAGTGATGTCCTTTCCTCTGGACAACGTTGACATAGGATTCAGGAATCAGGTGGATGACATTCGAAGCTTTTTGGATTCCAGACATCTTGACCACTACACGGTGTACAATCTGTCACCCAAGTCTTATCGAACTGCCAAGTTTCACAGCAGGGTAAGAAATTTTAGCTCTGGGGTCACATGGTTGAAGATATAGCAGGGTATTTCTCTTCTTAACAGCTGTCCTCAAAGCCTTTGTCCCAAAAGTTGAAAAACTACACACTCTGGACACTTCTAGCCACAAAATATTCATTAGGTTTTAATGAGATTTTCTTTGGGTAAAGATATTTGTAGGGAAGTCTGTCTGTCAGCGAAATACCATCTGAGTTGGGGCCCCAAATCAGCTGTGCTTTGTTTGTTGTGAGGGTATGTTGCTGTGAGGCTCAGCTGGAGATTAAACTGCTACGTAAGGCATTTGGCTACCTTTATACTATAACACTAATTATGCCTTTAACTCTTCCTTATTGCTTCTTGGGCGTCACGATGAGGCAGTATAGCTAGTGCAGTACAGACACACTAGTATTAACTTGAAATAGCTTTCTGACATTCAGTAAGAAAGCTTCTTTCATAAGAGAAGATAGCACATACATAGTCTACACTGTGGGCTTGGCAGTACTATTACTGATATTAGTAGTAGGGAGAGCAACAGCCAATACTCACAGAGCATATACATTGTGCTGGACATTGTGCAGTATCATTAAATTCTTTCAACAGTCCTCTGGGGTAGATGGAGAAGCCGAGTCATAAAGAGCTAAGGTAACTTGCCCAAGACCCAGCTAGTAAGTGGCCTTAAGCTTTGCATTCTTAACCATGACCCTAGGCAGACAGTATTACCTGGAAAAGTTGGATTTTACTCTTAAGGAGCTTTTGAAACTAAACTGAGAAATATTCCTAGTCTAGTGGCCATGAGACCTGGCTTTGGTTTGAATCTAATGTCAAGCCTGATATTTCCTCTGGCCACTGAATTTTTTTAATTACATTTATTGGGGTAACATTAGTTAATAATATTAAATAAGTTTCAAGTGTACAGTTCTAGAATACATTGTCTGTCTATTGCATGGTATGCTCACCACCAAAAGTCTAGTCTCCTTCTGTTGCTAAATTCTTGATTTACTTACCAAAATAAGGCTTTTTCTCTTTCTCAAGAACATCTTCAAATATTTTGACTTAGCCTTTAGATGTGATTGTTTCTGCAACTACATCTGGATCTGTGAATAAACAGAAAGGGTTTTCTATGCATTATCCCCTTTAAAAGTGAAGCTTGATTTCAAATATGTGAAATGGTAGCTTGTTGTCTGTGTATCTAGGATCTCAGCTTTGAGGCTGGAATACATTTTGCTCCAAATTCCAGTTGCCATTGATAATCTCTGGGCCTCAGTTTCCAGAGCTGTAAAGAAACACAAGAAGGCTGATCTGTATGCTACGATTCCTGCCCCAGTGTTCAACCTGCTAAGGGAGGGTTTTGTTAAGGACCCTCTTCTCAGGGTGTTCCCCCAGGAGGCCAGAGGTAACCCAGTGGTTCTTCAAACTGCAGCGAACCCCAGAATAGCCTGAGGGCTTGTTAAACACCAGGCCCAGCATTGCCGCTCCAGCAGGACAAGGGTGCCTGGAGAATCGGCATTGGTAACAATTCCTGGGTGCTACTCCTCTGTGGCCCTGCACCACCCTGACAAGTGAGGATGAAACCAGTTCTGAAGTGGTTTGGTCCAAATTGCCATTCTGTAGTGGAGATTTTAAATGCAGCTCCTTAAAATTTCGTATAATTAACTGCCCTTCCAACTCTTATTCCATCTATTACCTAACTCAGAGCAAGTGAATTGACAGTCAAACAACAATGTAGGTAGATATTTTTGTTTCTAACTCAGATGCAAATCTTTTGAATTGGTTTTTTTTTTTTTTTTTGCTTGTTCGGAGACTAAATCAGTGCCGTCATCTTTAAAACTGAAGGACAGTGGAACATCCTGCATGATATTTCATAGGAATTTTATTTGATCTGGAAAGATCTGTGATAGCCTGGAACATTTTCCTTCTGAAAGTAAATAAAGATATAATATCATTATAGAAGCATTCATACATATGAAATGTCTCTTGGGGTAGTATTTATAAAAGCAGCTGCTTTAAAGATATTTCAAGAAAGGTATCTATTAGTGTCACTACACATTTTGTGACCAATCTTAACAATCTTACCAAAGGAACCAAGGATTATATAATGAATTACATCTGCCACAGGCTGCTCTCACTTTCCTTACAAGGGCAGGAAGCACGTTTTATTTTATTCGCGACCTAGAACAGTCCCTGCCATGGTTACAAGTTTATCGGACGAGTGAAAGTGTCAAGGACTGTTAAACACACGGAGCATACAATAAATATTTGGCTCTTGTTCTCAAGGCACTTAAGCCTAGTTGGAGAGAAAACCCAGGACAAATGCAAATAATATGAACAGTACCTACTGAGGAGGATTAACGGAGACAGCAGTGAGAGCTGAAACTTGAAGCGTGAGTAAGTCTCGTACAAGTGAAAGGTGTGGGGTTTTTTCTTTTCCATGCAAATTATAGAAGGTGTCTTATGCGGTCCCTCATGGTCTGGCTTCTGCCTGCCTCTCCAGATTCATCTTTCACCGTTTGCATGTCCAGAAACCCATGCTCCAACCAGGGGACACACACACTGTCTCTTTGCATGAGCTGCTCCCTCGCCTTAAAAAGCTACCCATTGCTATACCACCCCACACCTTCTTTGTTAGCCTTACTTCACGACGGGGAGGATTTCCACACGGCTTTTCCACTTCTTTCTCCCTAAAACACAGGACTGCATGATGCCTTTAGCCCTTCACAGAGAGTCCCAGGACTCTGCAGAATGGAACTAGACCCGCGGGTGGAGCTCCTGCATCCCTCAGTTACCTATCAGGTAGACGGTCCCCAAACCTTACTACGTTCATTCATCTTAGCTCTGTTTTTGATGTGACTTTTTCCAAACTCCTAGCCCTTTCTCTCCCCAGTACTAATACTGTGAATTGATTTGCATCTCACTGTTGCATTACTTAGAAAAGTTCTCTTCCTTCTCATCTTCCAGTCTGTGAAGATTAGAACCATTTCTTCCTCCTTTTGGGTCAGTGAAATGCTAGGTCTGCAGCTAAACATTACTTTAATAAGTGTATATGGCAGAGTGTTCCATAAATACCAGTGCTGGACAAGGAGACTGGTTTTATTTATGGACTCACAGAGGAGTCCAGCCCTGTCTTCGCGTCTGTGCCTTAAAACCTGAACTCAGTCACTTTATCTTTTCATTACTTGATGTACATTTGAGGATATGGGGGGCAGTGAAAAAGACAGGCTGTTTCTAGGAAGAATTTATTTGCTTAGGGGTGTCATTCTATATTTTGATTAGCTTTTATGCTTAGAAGCCACATGGGTCGACAGGAATCCTGTGCAATAATCAAAAACCATTTTCTGAGTAGTTACATAGGTAACAGTAAATTAAAAATAGGATTCTGTGTTTAGTATCAATTTTATCAGAAGATTCAACTCAAAATAGCACATGGCAGATAGTCCTGTGTTCGAAGTGAGGTGCCAGCATACCTGTTCAGAACTACAGAGGAGATATTGAAGGTCAGGGTTTTTTATTATTCTTAGCTAGTACCCACCTGGAGGAAGTAGAAAGTACCGATGTTGACAATGAAGTCCAGGGAACTAATGAGATGCATCATCTGAACCAGGTGTTCTTTAATCTGAGTTAAAAATATAGGGGTCCACTGTGTATTTAGATTCATGCATGAGCTTCAGGGAATTTAAGCATCTGCTTTCACTTCATTTTTACAATTGTGGAAAAATATACAGAACATAAACATTTCGTTTTAACCATTTGTAAGTGTATAAATCAGTGGCATTAAATACACTCACTGTGTTGTGTAAATCATAGCCACAGCTTTTCCTCATCACCCCCATCCACTCTGTGAGTGTGTGGATGTGTGTGTGCCCGGGTTCAGTTTCTGCACGGATGGTTTCTAGCTGTGCCCTAGAATGGCGAGAACCACTGCTTTACGCATTATGCCGTTGTAAATAAATGGACAGCTGGATGAATGGTCACCAAATCTCGCCCGGCGCTGAAGTTCTAACACTCTGATTAATGCTAGTCCAGTGCCACTTGGAGCCTCTTTCTCCCTCTGCCCAACCAGGAAGGGAAGGTATGTTGTTAGTAACATAGAAAAAATAAACCCAGCTGGTTCTTTTAGAGTCTTCCTTCACTCTGACTCTTTCCAAACCACATGCTCTTGTAGGATTTCTTCCCTTTTGGGAACAACTTGATTTAAGAGGTCATGACTGTTTGTAGATGAGCCTTTTTTTTTTTCCTTCCAGAGTTCACCAAAGCTCCCCATTGTCTCTGCTTTGGTTTGCTAGTTGGTGAAGGGGGTTGGCCACAGGGGGGTGATGCTTCACCTTTCCCTCTGCCGCCATGCATCAGTGTAAGGACAGGAGATAATGGGGAAGAAAGAAACCCCCGGCCCGGGGTCCGAAGGACCATGGCTCCCTACACTGTAGCTCTGTGAGCTTCGGTGAACCGTCCTAGCTGGGGTGAAACATGGCCATTACATGAAGCCCCACGGATCTGAGATGGGATTGCAGTAAATACCCATCAGACAGTGCAGTATAACAGAAAGTACACAAATAGACTATTTTTACTAAGGTAAAATTTATAAATATACACAAATTTTAAACTTTAGAAATTACCTTAGGTTCCTGTCTCAGCTGCTTCTCTTCCCGGGTAAGTTACTTTACCTCACCTGAGACTCTGTGTTCTCCTGTATAAAATGGGTGTGACAGTAAGAACACCTATCTCATAAACACTTAGAACACAACTTCTGTAAAGCTGCTTAAGAAATAGATTTCACAGCAGCGCCTGTCATGGAGTGAGCATTCAGTGGGTGGTAGCCAGGGTTAACACTGGTAGTAACGCTGCCGTGGTAAATGACCGGCTGAAATACCTGTCCTCCAAAAATGGTTTCGGATTCTGAAAACACTGGATATGGCTCTTTAGTCCAATTTTCCATAGCACCCTTTGCTCTTATGCTCAGCAAATGGGATGATTGTGCCATCTTATCTCGTGCTTGGGGAGACAGACGGATAAAAATTGAATGGCATCCAGCCCTGGTTCTGTTTTCGCCTCTTTTCACACTGGGTGATATCATGGCAGCCTTGTGATCCATATGGCATTCTCTGATGCTCTGCAGCTCCAGGAGGTGTTCAGAGGGACTGGAGATGGCATAGTGAAGTGTCACTTGGCCCTATGACAGTGCTTACTGTGTGAAACTGTGAACCCCAGAGAAAGAGAGAGACACAGAGAGAGAAATAGCTTAAGTGATTATATTCCTTTTAAAATGTTTTGGGTTTGTTTATGCCTTAAAGTATTTTCCCTTTTAGACAGAGCACATGCTTTTAAAAAATTCTAATTGTATGTTTGCTTAATGATTATAATTATATATATCAAGTAAATATGCAATTATAGAGCAGTTTGAAATTAATATTATTTACTTGATTGATTTAATTATTCTGAAGCTATTAGCCTATTGTGATAAGAACAATCTAGTCAACTTTTAGCTGAGACTCATTACAGATATTGACACTTGGTGTTTATGTGAGTGACATACAGTTTCTAAAAGGCTTAAAAATATTGCAGTATTGCCTGGGAAAACAAATTTCCTACACTTTTACATAGTGGTGATCTAAAAACACAACAAAATTGATTCACCTGTTTCTTCCCCCAAATAGTGCACATGGAGACAAATCTTACTACAAGAAGAGATTGCCAAATGGGGTTCATTCTTTCACTCATTCACTAGCTCAGCAAATACCTACTGAGCACCTGCCCTTCAACTGGCGCATGCACACTGGATTCGAGTTGCAAAAATGAATAAGTTATGATCTCTCTTCTCTGGAGTTTAGTGTCTAGACGGGAGACAGAAACAGTTATTTTAATGCAGCTTGGCAGTAAGCTGGCACTTACTGTATTTACCTTGTTGTACTACTAAATTCTCACAGCAATCTCGTAATGCCCATTTGCTCTCTACACACTGGAGCATTGTGGCGCAGAGAGGTTAGTAACTGGCTAAGGCTCACTAGGCAGGAAGTGGTGAAGCCCAGGTGAAAACCCAGCCTGTGGGCTCATCCGTGCTGCTCTGCTGATAAAAGGAGTTAATGGATGAAGATGGACAAGGGCCTGGGCACAAAGATGACTGAGTTGACTAAACATTTCTGCCTGTGGGGTTGTTAGAGAAACTGTCAGAGACAAGAGAGCACTTGAACTTGGGTCTTGAAGGATAAATAGGGATTTACCAGGGAATAAAAACATTGCAGACAGGAAGCAGCTTGTGCAAATGTACATTTTGTCTTTCCTTTGATGGCAAAAATTTATCTTCCCAATTATTTTTTAAATTGCTATATCATCTCCATTTCCTGAGAAGGTATCAATGGGACATATATTTAGGGGATAAATACAGGTCAGAAACAGCCCTGAATCATGTTGGGTAAAAGGGACAACATGTTATGGAGTTTAAATCAACAAAGGCCCAATACTGGGTGAGCCTGATTGTTTGGTAGCTATGGCAAGCATTTCAACTACTTTGTTTAATAAACTACATCTATACCTTCGCAAAGGTATAGAAAAAAGGGTAACCAGAAAGGTTCCCTGCCACTACCCCATGATCATCTTGCAGAAAAAAAGTTACAGACTGAAAAAGAGAGTGGGCTTTCTTGGCGGCCTCAGAGAGGAGCATCATGTGTTTGCTTTCAGACGTCAACTTTACAGAGACCACACGCACTTTACCGTTTATCTTTGACTCCTTATTACCGGGTTACCAGAAAAGGGCAAACCAAGCAGATTGCTCCTACCTCCCTTGCCATACTGTTAAATATTCGGGATTTAAGACATTTGTATTTTCTTAGGACAGTGTTATTAGTGTTGTAGAGTGCTTTCCGATGACACCATCCACGCAAAACCTGTTCTTTCTCCAGAGTTCCCTATGTCAGCAAATGGCACCTGCTCCCGTTCTTTTATCCAGCCAGGCACGCTGGAAACCTGGAGTTATCCTGGACTCTTCCTCCCTCGTCTCTCTCTTAAGTACACCCCTCCACTCTCAGGCACCGCCACTATGTGATCGATCACCCACTCCTGTGTGTGTGTACTCTACTTTTCTCTTTAATTCTTAACCCCTCAGCCCCTCTCGCACCCCAATGGCACTTGTCTAAGCCTAAGCCACCACCATCCCTTCGGGCTGCTCAGCAGCCTCCACACTGGTCTCCTTACTGCTTTCATGTCATCCACATCCATTCCCCATACTGGATCTCGAGAGCTCTTTGGAAAATGCAGATCTGAGAGCCACTCTTTATCTTAAATACTTTTCCCAGTTCCTAACAGGGCCTTGTATGTATGATCTGACCCCCTTCAGTCTATGCTCTTGCCATACATTTTTGAGACATTCTTGGCTCTATCCGACTTCAGGGCTTTGCACTGGCAGTTATCTGATGCAATAATGATAATAGCTACATTTATTGATCACTTTGTGTGGGTCAGATACTGATCTAAGCCCTTGAAATTCATTCTCAGATAGTACTTACAGCCCTGTCAGGTAGGCAGGTAGGTTTCATTTACCACATTTTATGAAGAAAAGCTTGAATATAATTTTGTCAACCAATGTCACCCCAATAAATTCAATTCAAGTTTTAAAAAAAGCTTAATGAGATCCCAAAGTTTGCCCAAGTCTAAGCTTCTCTTTACTATTAAATTAGTGAATATCTCATCAATTGAGGCTGATGCCTAGTTGCAATGCTGGTACTGACCAGTAGTGTGATTTTAGATAAGACAACCTCTGAGAATCAATTTTCTCATCTGCAAAATGGGATCATAGCGATCCCTGTCTTATATGATTGCTGTACAGATGAGAGCCAAGCAGAAGTCTTGGGACGTGGTGCTCTATACTGTGTTGAAAGAGAATGCGTGTCAGGTGAATGAAAATGCTGAAGGTTGGCCCCATGGAGCTGTGGGTTCCTTCATGAAAAGAAGGACGTAGGAGCCCAAACAAGGCTTGGCTCCCTTTTCATGTGATCATGACCAGCTGGTACAAAAGTAGGGCTAGTGTGGAATTTACAAGGTAAACCTACAATTAAACATCTAGTAGGCAGGTCAAAACATTGCATACTTGATAGAATTAAATTCGGAGCTTTGTGTAGTGGGTAGTATTATAGCCAATGAGGTATATCTGAGACATAAATTATTGCTAATTGGAATAAAATTTTGGGTAACCTCACAGAACTAAAAAAGCCCAACTATGTAGTTTAAATGGTCTAGTTGAATTTAAAATGTATTTTACAATGTTTTTTATACCTTACTGAGACAGAATTTTTTAATGAAAAAATTGCTGAATTAAGTTAACTCTTCTTTCTGTGTTTGGACCACTCTCAACTGTTCCTGGCTATGTGAAAAGAGGATAGAGGATCACTTCTGGAAGCAGTTGTGTGTGGTGTAACACCTGTGGATGGAGAGGAAGTCACCAGGGGAATTCATTTCCTTTTACTGTATTCCCTTAGGTTTCAGAGTGCAGTTGGCCCATTAGGCAGGCCCCCAGTCTGCACAACCTCTTCGCTGTGTGTCGGAATATGTATAACTGGCTACTGCAGAATCCCAAAAACGTCTGTGTTGTCCACTGCTTGGTGAGTAACCTTTATTGTTGTTGTCATGGTCTGTGGTGGTTTGGTGTAGTTTAGGCAAACACAGCTGGCCCTATGCAGACTGGCGGGCAGGTAACATTTAAGTTGAATTATCATTTTTTTGAGCTCCTACTTAGGAATTAGGTGATCTGAGGTATAGAAAAATAAGGAGTGACCTTATTATTCTTGCCTTAAATTTGAGTGCTAGTGGGAGAGACAGATATGTACACAACTCACTTCGTATGGGGCCTCTAGAGTATGGTGAATATTACAAAGGAGGTAGAAAGAAGCTGTGGGTGTGCAGGTAAAAATGCCACTGAGCTTGTACGCCATAAACACATTGGAATATTTATTTTTTCTTACTCTTTTAAAAATAATTTTTAATTTTTTTCAATTACAGTTGACATACAATATTTTTTAGTATATTTTATTGATTTTGCTATTACATTTGTCCCACTTTTGCTGCCCTTTACTCCCTTCTGCCTTGAAACCCCTCCCTCTGGCGTTCCCCTCCTTAGTTCATGTCCATGGGTTGTCCATATAAATTCTTTGGCTTCTCCATTTCCCGTACCATTCTTAGCCTCCCCCTGTCTATTTTGTACCTACCACTTATGTTTTTTATTCCCTGTACCTTTTCCCCCATTCACTCCCCTCTGCACTGATCTCCTTCCATGTGATCTCCAGTTCTGTGATTCTGTTCCTGTTCTGGTTGTTTGCTTAGTTTGTTTTTATTTTTGTTTTTAGGTTCAGTTGTTGAAAGTTGTATTTGTTGTCATACATACAATGTTTTATTAGTTTCAGGTGTACGACATGAATCTAGTACCCAGCTGACTCCATAGTTATTACAACGTTATTGACTATACTCCCTATGCTTTCTTTACTTTTCAGGTTTGAATAAAAATGAAATAAAAAGACACCTATGCCTTTATAAGTAGTCACATAAATCATGACTGTATTTTACAGCAGTTGCCAGTAGGACTGATGATTTTTGTGATAAATGACTTAGAGTCCCTTTCCCTATCCCTTTTTCTGGAGGCCTCTTACCTATTGTTTAAAACTCAACCTTCAGAAAATTATTTTTGATGCTTTTGAGTATTTTCACAATAGGGACATTCCCACTGTCTCTCCGTTGCATCATCATATTGGCGAGCTGACTATTGTCCCACTAGACGGTGAGCATATCACAGTCAAGAACTGTGTCTTCTTCCCCTTGCACCACAGGTGTGAACGATTTGAAAAAGTGGTCGACAACATGAACAAATGAACGCACAAATGGAATCTGAGCATAAATACTGGAAATATTCACTGCTTCTGTAAACTTCGGGGTATATATATATTTATGCTATGATCTTACTTGATGATTTTCCCCCTCCTTTTTGAGAGCCAGCTGGCTAAGAGGGGAAAAAAGCAGAATGTTTTTTCTTCTTTTCACTTCAAATACTTAACTTCTAATATAAGATCTAATAAAAATTCTTAAAAGACCTGCATGGCAGATAAAAGGAGGGGGCACAGACCTAAGTGCCTTGAGCGTGTGAAAGGAGTAACTGGAGGGCTAAATTCTAAAAAGGATTGAGAAAACTGTTTTTTAAAAAAGACAAAACATCCTTGGAATAAGGACAGCAATAAATGCTTGAAACACATGGCGTAGCCCTAGCTCCTTTATTCTGGGTGAACAAATGTCAAGCTAGAAAGGCAGTAGCAGTAAGTAAGACAAAGCTGATAGGTAGTGATGTAGTAAAAGAAACAGTACTGAACAATAATCCACTCTCTGGACTTACGTTATGGGACTGAATGCCAAAAGCACTAGGGAAAAGCAATTGGGGATCCCTTATGTAATATGAGGAAACTGGAAGAGGGGCCAGGCAAGCAAAGAGAGATTGTTTCCAAAAGAGAGGGAGTTGATCTTGGAAAGTTACAGGATGGTGAGCCTGGTAGCAATTCAGGCGAAATTTTCATATAAATTTTTGCACGGGTGATTTTCAACTCTTAGGAAAAACACTAAAAATTGGTTCATGATGAACACACATATCAAACCAACCGAGAACTTTTTGCAAGAGGACTAGTAGATTAGTGGAAGATAGTTTATTGGACTTCTGCAAGATATTATAATCAAGAAGGAGAGACTTGGGCTAGGTTGTTATATGTTTAGTGAAATCGTGGTTGAATATCTACTTTCAAAGATAGATGGTTAATGGATCAATAGCCTCTCAAGTTTGTTTTGCTTGCCCTTTTAATCAACATTTTTTATGACAATCTGGAGATCAAACTGATCAATTTTCTTAGAATGGGAGATTCACATAATGAATCTGGAGTTTAAAAGCTTTTGGAGATTGGTTGTTTAACAGAAACTATGTGAAATTAAACACAGGATAAATATAAACTCTTGAATTCTGATTCTAAAAGTTTGAGTATATTTGTCTATTAGCTTAACACATCATCTGAAAAAGAACTAGGGGTTTTAATAGATAGAAAGATCAGAGCTTATGGTTTGACTTAGCATTTAAACTAGCTTGGCTGGGGCTTATGTTAGGAAAAGCATCGTGTCTACACTATGGAAGATGATATTTCCTCTCTACTTTAGTTAGAACACATGTCATAGCTTGCATTTCACATCTGGGCAGCACATTTAAGGTTGTTTTAAAACTGGAGTCTTGTTCAGAGGAAATACACCAAATGATGATGTCTCTTAAAATGGAATCTTAACGGAGAAAGAATTGAACGGATTGTGTATTAGTCAGAGTTCTCCAAAGAAACAGAACCCATAAGATATGTGGAGAGTAATGCGTGTATGAAATTTATTATAGGAATTGGCTGAAAAGTCCCACAGTCTGCCCTCTGCAAGCTGGAGAACCAGGAAAGCCAGTGGTATCATTTAGTCTGTGTCTGAAGGCCTTACTCACAACCAAGGGGGCCACCAGTGTGAGTCCGGGAGTCTGAAGGTCCCCAAACCAGGAGTTCTGATGTCTGAGGGCAGGGAAGATGGAGGGCCCAGCACAAGAAGAGAGAACATTTGCCCTTCCTTCACCTTTTGTTCCATTTGGGCCCTCAACAGATTAGATGATGCCTCCTCCGTTTTGATGAAGGTGGATCTCTTTGCTAAGTCTACTGATTCAAATGCTGATCTCTTCCAGCAACACCCTCTCTCACACACAGAGCTGTAATGTCTTACCAGTTATCTGGACATCCCTTAGCCTGGCCAAGTTGACACAGAAAATGAACCATCACAGATTGGATGCGTTTTTAACCTGGAAAATAAAAGCATTGATGGAAAGGGAGGGCTGTCCCAGGGGGAAAGAAGTCAGTCCATTCTTGGTCCTCCCAGAAGGAAGAATGAGGATCAGCCAGTGGCATGGACTTCAACTCAACATATCCGGTGTAAGGAAGACCTTTGTAAATTGGACGGGCCTACTTCAAGTAGCAGTAAACTCCCTGTTACTTCCAGTGTTCTAGAAGAGGTTGGATCAGGAATGCTATCTGCCAGGAATGTTATTGTTTGTACTCTTCCACTTAGTGAGGTTGATCTTCTTTTATGTGATTTTATACAAATCTACGAACATATATTGAATGAATTATAGACATAGCATATTCTACAATAAAACACAGTATTTACCTAACCTGTGAAGTCTACCTCCAGCCCAAAACTAAAATATCTCAGCTGTTAGTTCTGATGCTGCAAGTCCAAAGTTACTTTGAAGGTTAGATTATTTTTTAGTAAATGTACACAAATCAAATTTATGTTGGCTGGGTTTCTTAGGTAAGTAAAGAGTCAAATTCATCCTAAGAATAAGTTTCTCCTTTCTGCTTGGTGATTTAAGTAGCTGGGACCAAGTTGTTCAAGTAAACGATTTTGAACTGACAGGCATGCCCAGTTAAAAGGGTTTCTCCCCTCTCCTCCCTACCCCCAGTTCATCTTTTTTAGTGGTGAGTGGCTGATTGGACTATGTTTATGACGAGTTTATGCTTTTCCTTTGGCAGGATGGGCGGGCAGCATCGTCAATTCTGGTTGGTGCTATGTTCATTTTCTGTAATCTCTACTCTACTCCTGGACCAGCTGTTCGATTGTTGTATGCGAAGCGACCAGGCATAGGACTTTCGCCTTCCCACAGGAGGTAAAGTAAGCTAGGTGCAGGGTAGGCACAGACATGATCAAATTGGTATCATGTACTTAGAAAACCAACAAATACCTTTTTAGATAATTGACTTATTATCCTTCTCTTATTTAAATTGCATCTCCTTGCCTTTTTTTTTTTTGGATTAAAAGTGTTTCTGATGATAAAATTCTAAAGTTTTTTCAAGGCCAACCTCTAACTGATACATTTTAATTGGCTGGATCAAATAGGAATAGTTGTTCAAATATTGTGCTAGTATAGGATAAAGCTCCCATAAGCTTTTTCATTTAATACAAACTCCTTATCAGCATTAGGGGGAATACAGCAGTATCACTAGGTAAAAGCTTTCCTCAATTATTGGCTGCATTCTCTTTTGCTAGTTCATGTTAAAGAAATTAATGTAGTAAATTTTTATTGTAAGTTAATAATTTACAAAAATAAACATCATAGCAAAAAAAAAATCAGTTGCTTCTTTTTTCTGGTGTGGTGGGCACCAACAGAATGACCATCTTCTGTTCCAGATACCTGGGCTACATGTGTGACCTCCTAGCAGACAAACCCTACCGTCCTCACTTCAAACCTCTCACGATTAAATCGATCACTGTCAGTCCGGTCCCCTTTTTTAACAAACAGAGAAATGGATGTCGCCCTTACTGTGACGTGCTGATTGGAGAAACCAAAATATATACGACCTGTGCAGATTTTGAGCGAATGAAGTAAGTCATGATACTTCATTTCTTCCTGTGAACTGCTCAATTCTTCTGTAAGTTGGATCGTGGCTCATATTTTTTAAAAAAGTTTATCATAGATTGAACAACAATAAAATAATTTTAAAAAGTTTATCATAGGTGGTAAGTGTAGGAAAAGCACAACCAGGTCAAGGGAAGTCATAGGCCCCTTCCAAATGGAATACAAGCTGAGGAGACTAACATAAGCTGTAATGAGGGTTAGGAGTCTGTTATGGGACAGAGGACCTGGATTATTTAAAAAAGGAATGACCTTGAAGAGATTTGATGAGCATAATGGAGGAGTCAGAGATAATGAGGTTCCTAGGTGAACAGCTAGGTAGATGGTGATGTAATTAAAGACATTCTAGAATCTGTAAGAGCCTGTAAGGCAGGGGAAAGGAATGGAGAGAAGAGAGTGGATGGTAGCATGGACTGAAATTAGTTTGGAATAGATTGAATTTGAGGATTAGTATCTAAGATCCTCACAGAACATTTCTTTGCTGTTTCTGTACTGATCTCAGTAGGACTTTTTGTTCTTTCTGTCTTTGTTTTTACCGTTAATTTAAAGTTAGGGAAAGACAGATACATCAGGGCTAGATATATTTGAAGAAAATGAGATCTGCAAAGTAGGGACGGGCAATTATGTATCTAGAAGTTCAAACGGGATGGCGAGAGAGGCCAAGGCACCAGACCAACGCCATGCCACGGCGGAACCAGTGTGCACCCAGCTGGCACTGGCTGTGCTCCTACTTTGCTCAAGATAGGACGTGGTTCCTGGGTCCAGGCCTGGGTGAACAACAGGTCCCGTGGCCAGAGCCGCAGAGGACTGTACCTGTGACTGTACCAAATTGGACTCTCTTTCATGTACGTTCTTGTCTGTTTAAAGAGAATACCGTGTCCAAGATGGGAAAATCTTCATTCCCTTGAGCATCACTGTGCAAGGAGATGTGGTCGTTTCCATGTATCACTTGAGATCAACCATTGGGAGCCGGCTGCAGGCCAAGGTACGGTCTCAGGAAGGATCATGGCAGAAGCTTCTCTGAGCCTCCAGTGGGAGTGTTTCGAGTCTTTCTTCTGCATCACTTTGGGCTTGAGTGTCTTAGGGTTTTAGAACCAGAAGGAGCCTTTAAAAATTGCTTATGCCCATTTCCCTCATTTTACGTGGAGGAAAGTGAGGCTCCGAGAGGTTATGACCTACCCAGCCCTTTTTACATTTGGGTCAGCATGAGGGTGGCTCTCTCTATTGAGGATGTGGGATTAAGTAATGACATTTTTTCAATTTTTTTATTGCAATAAAATTCATCCTTTTAAAGTGTACAATTCCATTTGTATTTAGTATTTTCAAAGGGTTGTGCAGCCATCAGCACTGTCTAAATCCAGAACGTTTTCATCACCCCCAGAAGCCCCGTACCCATTAGCAGTCGCTGCCTATTCTCCCTTCCCCATCCCCTAGGCAACCGCTGATCTATTTTTTGTCTCTAAGGATTTGTCTGTTTTGGATATTTCTTATAAAAGGAATTATACAATATATGGTCTTCTGTGACTGGCTCTTTTCACCTATCATAATGTTTTCAAGATTCATTTGTGTTGTACCTGTATTAGTACTTCATTCCTTTAATACAGTAAAATAGTGTTATACTGCCTTTTATTCATCTCTTCACTCATTGATGGATATTTGAGTGGTTGCCACCTTTTAGATATTACAAATAATGCTACAAGTAATTGCATTTTAATTCATCAAATATTTGCTAAGTGCATGCTCTGTGCCAGTCATTGCCTAGTTCAGGGCTGACCAGAATAAGGCTATGTCCCTGCCTTTCAAACACTTGGCCTAGCAGGGGAAACTCACACACGTACAAATGTGCAGCATATAAGAGGTTGGATGAGATGCTATAATGGGAGCAGTCTGTTTTAGCCACTGGTGGCCCAGAAAGGCTACAGAGGGGCTATGACCTTGCAAGGTGGGGATGAGCTTATCAGGTTGGAGCAGGGGCATTCTAGATGGAAAGAATGGAGTAAGTCAAAATATAGCAGTGTGCAAGGACATGGACATTAGCAGGTGAGGAAATGGCTCACCAAGGCAGAGTTCATGGAGGGGAGAGGCCAGAAGAAAGCTGGGTCTGTTTCAAATGGGAGGGCTTATTTAATATTCATAGTGAGGAAAGGCTCGGACTTAGAAACAGTTGGAGGTTCACGACTCCCCCAAATACAATCTTTTGATCTGACTCCCTCTTCATGGATTGATTGTAATGTGCTTCTGTCCTGTATTTTTAGGTGACCAACACTCAGATATTCCAGCTTCAGTTTCATACTGGATTCATACCACTGGAAACAACAGTTTTAAAGTTCACCAAGTGAGTGCTGCTTGAGCCAAAAACCCTTTTCAATCAGAACAGCTGTGATTTGCTGGTAGCCCATTTTGCTCAAGGCTCATTAGTGCTGTGCTGTAGCATCCCTGAATCTGCTGCAGGGCTGTGAATGTAGCTTAGCAACACAGAGAGGCTGGTTTTGATTTGTCTGGAACACAAACAGTTCACAGGACTTCAAACAGAAAGGCCTAAAATGCCTAAAATTCTATGCGAAGCAGCAAGAGGGAGCAAAGCGTCAATGCTGTGATCCTTTGCATCCGTGCACCCCTTTGTGTTTTTCAACAGGGTGGCCGTTTCATCAGTAGTATGCTGTGAGCCTTTCAGAATGGATTCCAGGCCATAGCATTGAAGCAGGCTCCTGGGAGGCCCCTTGCGTCAGACATTAACCCTTGGTTGCTGTATTTTAGTGTGGTCTACAGAACTCAGGGAGGTGGCTGGCGCTTGGGTGATGGATGGGAGTTGTGGGTCAGGGTGGAGGGAGATATTTGAGAACTCAGGGTGGTGGCCTTGGGCCTATTTCACTATTTTAATAACTCATTTGGCCATGCTGGGGCATGTTGGCTGTACGTCTCTCCCCTGCTTTCTAGAATACTTTCATGTGTAGTAGTATCCATATTCTCTGAGTAGGCATTATGCTCCTCTTTACTCTAGAGGAGGAAACTGAGGCTCAGAGCAGTAAAGTAAATTATCTGGTTAAGGATCGCTTTTTCCCTAAAAATGAGTCTCAGAGTTAACCTAGGAGTCAGCCTCCAATGGTTCCTGTGCTGGACATTGTACTGGTCCCATTGTTTTTCACTGACCTTATTCTTTTACTTTCCTATTTAGGCCTGAGTTGGATGCATGTGATGTACCAGAAAAATACCCTCAGTTATTTCAGGTGACTCTGGATGTAGAACTACAGCCCCACGACAAAGTGGTAGACTTGACCCCACCATGGGAACATTACTGCACAAAAGATATCAATCCCAGCATCCTCTTTTCTTCTCACCAGGAACATCAAGATACTCTAGCCTTAGGAGGTAAAAATCACCTGATGGTTTTGTTTTCAGCTGGAAGCCTCCGTATTGTTAATAAGTCACATTGACTTATTTCCTGTGTTTCATTAACACTACATGGCCTCTTGTCTTGCAGGACAGGCTCCAATAGATGTCCCTCCAGACAACCCCAGGCATTTTGGGCAAGGTGGCTTCTTTTCCACTCTGTGTTGGCAAGGTACTTCCAACCATGTCTTTAAGTTATGATTACTTGGTTAAATCACATGGTTCTTTCATAAAGATGATTGGTTCTCAAAGCAGCCTAAAGTAAAGCAGCACTTAGAACTCATCACGTTCCCCCTTACTTGACACTCTCTTGGCTCATTCCTTTTTTAAATTAAGCAGCCTCCCTGTTTTCAAGTCCCTAACTGCTGTTAGACTAATGCAGAGGCTGTTTTAAGCTGAATGCTACATTTTCTCTCTGTGTAGTATATTTTAGATTACATTTTTCCTGGGTTTACAAATAAGCATGATAATTTTTAGGATCTCCCTTTACACTGCCAACACACAAATGAACTCCATCTCCTGCCCTCAGCTAAATATCCTAAAAACATAAAATCTGGCAGAGCTGAGCTTCCCCTGGTGCAGAGAAGGCAAACACTTTGTCCCTGTGCCTCTGCTACTTGCTTTAACAACCATGGCAGAAATCAGGCTCCATCTCAGTGTCCTTTTCTGCTGAACCTGGTGATGTTTGTGAATCTTGCTAACATAACACTTCAGATTGCTGCCATTGGTAGACTGGCATTGGCATTCAAATGGATACCCATCTGCCATCCTGTCACCAAGGATTGGGGTCCGTGGGTTTCCCAAGTTGGAAATCAAAAAGAACCACCCGAGATATTTCCAGACAAATTTTATTGGACTTGTACCAGGTGTGAGGGAGACAGCATGCAAGGACAGGGTTTCTGACTCATTCCCAGAGTGGCTTTGTTGGGTTGTTTTTACTAGACTGTGGATAAAGCAGGCATGATTAAAAGTTGGGCAAGACATGGATTTTTCTAGGTTAGGGCTGGACCACTTCCTCCATCCTTGAGTTGCTTAGCAACAATCTCTGCACCTGCACTGTGAGGGCAAAATATAATGGTGTGGCTCACTACTGCCACCCTCGGAAGGTTGTACTGCGGTCAAACCTTAGTTGTGCATGTGAAACAGTAGTTTCCACACCTGCAAGGAAATGGAGGGGGGTGGCATTCCTGCAGTTACTTGATCTGGCGTTCCTTCTGGCCCCAGGCCCAAGTTCCTGTGCTATCTCAATCCTTGCTTCAGAGTTTGCTGAAGTTTACTGCAGGGCTCAATGAAGAATTTAATAATAAGGACTTCCCCTGTGAAGTGGGTAGAATACTGGCTTTGGCAGTGGTCTGCTTACAATTTTCTTGATGGACCTTCCACAGCTGTGTGAACGTAAGATGGTATTCTCATGGCCTACCCAGGATTTCCCATGTTGGTGAAAAAAATTATTCATAGAATTCCTTTGAATTGAAAGGCTTACATTCAGAAATAGGACCAATAACATTTTAAAAAATGGGAAACTTGGGCAATCTAGATGGCAGGTAGATGTCCCAGCTCCCTCTTGGTTCCCCCTGCATCTTATCTTTCTCACACAGGGCTTTCAATAAAACTTCTTGTTTATCTCCTTACTGTGATTGTAGTAAGTAATTCAGAAGTCATTCCTGTTAGTCTCTGAAATAGGTTTTAGCACAAATTCACAATTCCTTATCCTAACTTTGCTGAGCCAGTTGTGTTTAGGAATGAAGAATTTTTTTTTGATTTTAGAAAGGTGATGTGGGACATACACTGTGTGTGAATTAGCATTCCCAAGGGCATGTCTGACAACTGTACTCAGACACATTAACATTTCTGCAGTGAAGCATGTAAGTGATAACCCTGAGTGAAATTCCTGGAGACTGTAAGTACTTTCACATCAGCTCTGGCCAGATTTTCCTGCCTACTTGGTTTGCACCAAACTTAGGAGAACCTTTCCCTTTTCATAGCATTTGCATTTCAGAATTGGGGATAAGGGGTATGAGTCTGTACTTAATTTGGAATGTGGATCTGTCTGACATTAAGTAATAAAATTCCGTAGGAGGGGCTGTCTCAAGGAGGGCCTGGAAAGTCACTGAGCAGTATCTCTGTTCCTTCCCAGAAGATGCCTCTTTCCTGCTCCCTATTTTATGCTGAAAGTATCTCCTTTCAGGTTGGTGTAAGGACCGTCCTAAGCAGAGCCATTCCCTCTGTTTACTTACTAGGTATGTGGTTCACTTCAGTTCTAGACTGTGGGAGAAGGGTCTTGCTTTTGGCTCCAGGCCATACAGAAAAGTAAACCGATATGAGAGGAGGCAGCAAAGGAATAGGAGATAATGGTTTTCTAAAGCACCTAGCACTGTGCCTGGAAGACGACAACAACAACAATGATCACCACTCTTAGTAAAAAAGACATAAACACCATTCCTTACTATTGATCTGAGCATTCCCTGTAGACCATCTCATTTGATTCTCACAGGAGCCATGTGACTTAGGTCAGGCAGCGTTCGTTACCCCCGTCTTGAGGAGGACCCTAGGGCACTGCCAAGGAGGTAACTCTCAGTGTCATAGGGCCGGTAAGTAGTGGAGCTGGGATTCAGACCCAGGTTGTCTGGCTCCAGGTTTTCTGCTCTTTACTCCTAGGCTGTGCTGACTCTCAGACGTTCAACAAATGGTAATTGAATGTAAAGTGAAATACATCATTTTCCATTGGAAAGGGTCTGAGAGCATTGTTTGTTCAGGGTTGCTCCTTCTCTCTTTCTGGAGTGTGTGTGTGTGTGTGTGTTTATCTATATACACACATAATTTTAAAAAATACGCTGTGGCCAGTAGCTAACATTTATTGGCATCCTGGCCTTTCTTAGATCAGAAATCGGAGAAATCATTCTGTGAGGAGGACCATGCTGCCCTAGTGAATCAGGAAAGTGAGCAATCGGACGATGAACTTCTGACCCTTTCCAGTCCACATGGTGGTGCCACGGATGACAGACATCATGGAACCAAAAAGCCCAGCAAAAGGCCGCAGGAGCCAGTTGCCCCTCCACCCCCCGAGGATGTGGACCTTCTGGGTTTAGAAGGGTCTGCAGTGAGTAAGAACTTCTCCGCACCAGTGGCTCCTCCCACCAACTCTGAACTGCTCAGTGACCTGTTTGGGGGCGCAGGTGTGGCTGGCCCTGCCCAGGCCGGACAGTCTGCGGTGGAAGACGTGTTTCATCCAAGTGGACCTGCATCTACCCAGTCAACACCACGCCGGTCTGCTACTTCCACCTCTGCATCTCCAACTCTAAGGGTGGGGGAAGGTAATTTTTTCCATGCTGTCCTGTACTTCTCAGTTTTGAAAAATAACCTTTGGGCCAAGCAGGTAGAATTTACCCTTTCTAATAAGCTAGATTTTTCAGGTCTCACTGAAAGTGCCTCAGAAGTCTATATTTTTATTTAAATGGGGAACACAAGAGGAAATAGAATGTAGGACAGGATAAGAGTGAATATTTGAGCTTCTTGTCTTTACTTTAACATTTTTTCAGGGCTTTGGTACCTGAGCTTAGAGATGTAGACTGATGAATTATTATTAATAATGACAGCTGATGTTTGTAGTGTATTGACTGTTTGCCAAACATGGAATTTAGCACCAAGCATTTATTCAATTTTTATAAAACCCCATTAAATAGATGCAATTATTATCACCACTTCATCATTGAAGAAATAGAGGCTTAGAGTCAAATTAGTAGCATACTGTTCATGCAGTTAGGAATTGATGGGGCCAGCGTCCCAAACTAGGCCATTGGACTCCAAGCTTTCCCTTGGTTTTTCCTGTAATGCCTTTCTGGAGTTGTAGTTTTCTGAATACACTTTGGCTATGCAGAGAAGTACTTGGTTACATCAAGATATATTTAAGGGGCTCATTCCAGCAGCACAGCTGACTGTAGCAGAGCTGTTGGTGCCAGGTAAGGATTTGGAGCCCCATGTGGCTCAGTGAGCTTCATCTTGCTCACTGCTGGAGACTCAGCCCTTCCTATGACTGGACATACACAATTCTTTGACATTTGTAAGACAGTGTACCTGAGTAAGCAGAAGCCTATCAGAGCTTCTAAGAACCAGCTGCCTCTTGTTACCAAGATAACATCACATTAGAAAGAATAAAAAGAATTGTCTCAACATTCCAGGTATATGGTAACCTGTAGGAACTTTCTTTCCCAAGCTTCACTTCTCAGAAGGCCTTGGCAGGCACTGATTCATGGTAGCTCAGCTGGAGGTGTTCTTTGTAAGAGTGAGCCTCAGAATCCTAGAATGTAGGTGTTGGGGCTCAAGATCCTACATGTTGCTGGTAGAGCCAGGATGTGAGGTGCCCTGGATCCCAGGATATTTCTTCATCTTCACTTCCTTCCATCTAGATCTTATTCACCAAAGTGAATAAAAACTGTCGTGCGATTAAAAATCCCCAAGACCCAAGATAGCAGAGCACTCAGTGGTCACCTGTTAAGACCATGTATCTTGAGTGACTTTGGATGATTTAATCCATGATGGTTCTATGCACGTAGTTCTGTTCCAGTGTCAAAACTAGAAGGACCCTCTGAGACATTAGATAAATCTGTGCCTCAGGTTACAAACAATAAAATCGAGGCCTAGATATATTGATTGACTTGCCCAAGGATGCATAGCTGATTGGTGGCAAGCCCAGATCTAGAACACAAGTATTCTGTCCCCTCAGAGGAAGAAGAAAGAACACAGTC
The DNA here is from genome assembly GCA_007922815.1 of Macrotus californicus. NCBI lineage: Eukaryota > Metazoa > Chordata > Mammalia > Chiroptera > Phyllostomidae > Macrotus > Macrotus californicus. The sequence continues at coordinate 36,119 of VMDR010002935.1, read as the reverse complement.
CAGAATTAAAGGCCTGGATTTGAATTCCAGGATCAACACTTAACTATCTGTGTAGGCTTATTAATAAAACCTCAATCTTCTTATTTGTACAAGGGCATAATTCTTACCTATCAGCATTGCTATAAAGACTAAATTTTGAGCGCTCATCCTTTGGTATTGGGAAGTTCACTTTTAATTATTGGAGAATGCCTCTAATTTAACATAAGTTGATATGTTAAGTGTACCAAGTTGGCATCAAACTTAAATGTAGTGTCCTCTTATACTCTATAAATTTCAGTGTTTTCATTTGATAGAAGGGATGAAATTTTGTGAGTATTAAATGATAAGGGATATACTTTGTGTAGCAGAGTGCCTGACAGATAGTTGATTCACTAGTGCTCCACAAGGCTAATTCATTGCCCGGTGGATTGTAGGAGGGCACTGTGGCTATGAAATCATAGTGGAACACATTAAACCATATGTCCTATCTGGGCTTGGAGAGGGGGGTTTATTCGTTAACTTCTTTGATTCTAGTTGTCTATTCCTAAATAGGTCAGTCCCACTCCAGGAAACAATCAATTCATTAGTTGATTACTTACAGAGTAGGAAGTGCCATCTCACTATAAAGAGCTGAAGGGGGTTTTGTTCCTTGCCCAATAATGAGATATTAAAGGACAATTACATGTATGCCGCTTGCATGGTTTTCTTCACATTCATTTCCCACCTTGAGAAATGTGAGGTGCCTTTGGGAAGTTCCTGGAATTTGGAGTCAGAAGACTGGAGCATGAATTTCAGCCCTGTTATTTAGTTGATGTTGGGCAAGCAACTTGTCTTTCTAAACCCCAGTTTCATTATAGAATGAAAATAATACCACTTCCAAGGTATTCTTTCTGAAAGGCGATGTAAACCCGAAGGAATGATGCAATGCTAGTGTTGTTGCATTGTTGCTGGAAACCTCGGCGGCCCACTTAGTTCTAGTTGTCTTAGTTCATTCACGAACTTGTTAGCCCTGGAGGAAATTTGAGGATAAGATGGGCCCAGAAGGCAGACATCATCCTAATTTTTCAGGTATTTGGCCTAGGGCCTGGCAATAGTGACAACTCTTCAATATTTAGTGAATGAATGAACTCAGGACAAAGAAGACCATTTTCCCTTTGTTTTCTAGGTGCCGCCTTTGACCCATTTGGAGCACCTTCTAAACCGTCGGGTCAAGATTTGCTGGGCTCTTTTCTGAACACATCCAGTGCTTCCAGTGACCCTTTTCTTCAGCCTACAAGAAGTCCCTCTCCTACAGTGCATGGTGAGAAGTATTTTCCGTGTGTTCCATGGAACACAGATTTCCACAAGTTATCAGTAGGTACTTAGATTTAAAAGCATCCTGTAGGAGTATTGGGTGGGGTAGGGGAGAGAAGCTATATAATGCATCTCTCTCTTTTGGAAATTAACAGTTCCTACTAATGTATTAAAAGGTCTATCCAGACCATAAACAAGTCTGCTTAACTCTGTTTTACTCAGCTTTTCTAAAACCTATTTGACTGTGGAGTTCTTTTTTTTGCATTAGAGCTAAATGCACAGAATTATGACACCATTGATTATAGGATTTTTTTAAAGTGTTGATAAGGAAGAAACATGCTGTCTCTTTTAGTTGATTAGAAGATACATCCTAGTTGGGGAAAACTTTGGAATCTGAAAAAATATGAGTCCAGTTAATAACATGTGATATGAGCATTCCACAAAATTAGTATTCTACAAACTAACTTTAGAATACAAACCCTGCTCTGGCATGTGTAGCTTAGTGGATTGAGCTCCGGCCTGCAAACTGAAGGGTCATGGGTTGGATTCCTGGTCAGGGCACATGCCTGGGTTGAGGACCTGGTTGGCAATGTGTGAAAGGCAACTGATCGGTGTTTCTCTCCCTTTCTTTCTTCCTCCCTTTCCCTGTCTCTGAAATTAAATAAATAAAATCTTTAAAAAAAAAAAAAAGAATACAACACCTTGATGAATTAGAGCTATTCTGTCTAATATGAAGTGGCCACTTGGTACAACATAAGAATGTAATATATCTCATTAATATTTTTTATATTGGTCACTTGTTAATATTTTGAATATATTGAACTTAAATAAAATACATTCCTAAAATTAATTTTGCCATTGTCTAAATTTTTACCTTTTTTAATGTGACAGCTATGAAATTTTAAATTACATATGCGTCCCACATTATAGTTTTATGTTGGAGACTTAGGCTGTGTGGAAAGAATAGCGATCATATCCATTCGTAAGTGTGAAAGGATATCACGTAGGTAACAGATTAAAACTAGAGCCCTTCAGTGAAGGACAAATGGCTCTGAGCTAGAGAGTTGTGTCCCGTTCTTGATGCTGAAGACTACTGAACTTTATTGGCCTCAACCTAGAGAGTGACATTTTGTTGAAGGTACCCTGAGCTTGTATGGAGACTGCCATCCACTCATCAGCCTGACCTCATGGAAGTTTTGCAAAAGCAAAAGGAAGATGCGTTACACAACATTGGTCAAACTGTAACTTGACTAAAAATATAAACTAATCTAAGAATAACCTTTATGGGTAATTTCCAATTAGTCTTAAATATCAAATTATTTGAGGTAGGTCCACAGGACAACATACAAGAGATGCACCTCTCACCCTTGAGTTGTGCCTACCTAAGAGAATCTCCTGATTGGAAGTTGTTTTCCCTGGAGAGAAAGATGCAGAGATAGAGGTTAAAGCTGTTGGTTTGCTCACTTACTTAAAATGTAAGTCACATTATTGGTTTATTCAAAAGAGCTCCCGATTTCACTCAGCGTGGGAGCCAAAGTCCTCAAAATGGCCCGTGTAGGCCCTATGTGCCCTAGCACCCCAGTGGCCTCATTTCCTATTCTCTCCCTCCTGTTCCCTCCATTCCAGCCTGATGGCCCACTTGCTGTTGCGCTGGCTGATCCTCCTTTGATCTTTGTCCAACTGTCACCTTCTCAGCGGGGTCTACTCAGACTGCTCCATTTCACATCATAATTTATCCCACTGCCCCTGCTCTACATTTTCCTTTCCATGGTACTTATCAACTTCCGTACATTGAATAGTTTACTTATGTGATATGTTAATTTTTTGTTGTCTATCTCTTCTAGCAAGGCAGGAATTTTTTGTTTGTTTTGTTCATTAATGCTGCCCTAGTGCTTGGAAGAATAACTGGCAGACAATAGGTGCTATCTATCTATCTTTCTGACATGTAAATATAAAATTAATTAACTCATTTTTTCCTACCTAAGCCTCTGGGATGCATAATGATAGAATTAATGAGGATGTATATTTTCCTGATTTTTAAAAAAAATATGTATTTATTTTTAGAGAGAAGAGAAAGGAAGGAGAAAGAGAGGGAGAGAAATATGGATCAGCTGCCTCTCACACTTCCAGCTGGGGACCTGGCCCACAACCCAGGCATATGCCCTGACCAGAAATCAAACCATACACCTTTTGGTTAGCAGGCCAGTGCTCAATCCACTGAGCCACACCAGCCAGGGCTATTTTCCTGGTTTTAATACTTTGAATTTATTGTTTTCATAAAAGAACTACCTTTTATGTCCCATGGGCATGGATGTTCATACTTCAGCCTGGCAGTTCCGCATCTGAGTCTCTGTGTCTCACGAGCTGGTTAGAATCTGGGCATTACCTGGTGTTGGCCAGTTAGTGCCCCCTTTGTTCGGTAGCCGCACTTCTCATTCTGGCTTGTGTCTTGCCAGTGAGTGAAAAGAATTTTCCACCATCCTTGCTTGGAAATCAGTGATCATCCCACTGTTAGTGGATCAGTTGCATATTCTTCACATAGGGTAACATATATGTGAGACCCAGATGTCAGACTGGGAGGTCAGAATTGCCCATCTCCAACATTCCCTACCTTGGCAAAAGACACCTGTTCCCATCCTTTATCCAGCTATTCAAGTGGAAACCTGGAGTCATGTTCCTCAGATTTCCACAGAGCACTACCATCTTTTCTTAAAATCAAGAAATATTACCTTTGAACTCAACAAATATTTAGTGAACATTTACTCTAAAGAGGATAAGCGCTTGGGGCACAGTGTTAGAGGAAAGAAAAACAAATAACTGTAATTAAAGGCAAAGAGAATACAAGTATTAGGTAATTACCTTTTAATTTATGTTCTCCTCTCCAACAGATTTTAAGTTTTTTGAAAACAGGCGATGTATTTTTTAGTTCTCTGTTCCCTGGCAGGGTGCCTTGCACATGGTAGGTGGTCATAAAGATTTGTAGGTTTGATTCGTAATAACATTGAACTTCTGACACCTAGTTCTACATCCTGGTTAGATATCAGAGTAAAGTCAGAGTGTAAAGGAAGTCAGACAGCAAATGTTAGTAAAAAAAAAGGTCTAGCCCTGGCTGATGTAGCTCAGTGGACTGAGCACCAGCCTGCAGACCAAAGGGTCACAGGTTCGATTCCCAGTCAGAGCACATGCCTGGGTTGCAGGCCAGGTCCCCAGTAGTGGGTGTGTGAGAGGCAACTATACATTGATGTTTCTCTCCCTCTGTTTCTCCTTCCCTTCCCTTCTCTCTAAAAATAAATAAAAATGAAGTAAAATAAAATAAAATAAAATAGTCTAATATGTACACCTCAGGTTTCAGGAATTACTGTGGAATAAGAATAGAAAGGAAAGAACTATTATTACTCATAATAGCATGTTCTTTTCAACTTAATGATAGGAAGGTCAAGATATCTTGGTTTGTCCTAAGCAACTAAACAAGTAAATATAAGAGTTGGTAATGCTAATCTTGGTGAATTGATGATTCTTTGGGTGGTGATGGCAGTGAGTGCGTGTGTTTTAAATTCCACTTTTAATGTTTAGTATTTACATTTTACTCACTGATTTTATGGACAGAACTTAGAGGTGCCTTAGAAAGAAATTCTTTCTTATGACATCCTGTTTATTACTTGCATTTTATAGATTCAGAAAAAAAAAAACTTAGTACCAATGTGTATTCTTCTTTTACAGCTGATTCTCTTTAGCTAAACATCATGGAAGGAATAGCTGTGTGAACCTAGAAAAGTAGACTCTGAGCTATCTTGTTTTGATTCTTTGCTTCTCCTAATTTTTAGCTTCGAGTACACCTGCTGTGAACATTCAGCCAGATGTTTCAGGAGGTTGGGACTGGCATGCTAAACCAGGTAAAGGTCAGCAGGGTATTTTTCTGTGTCCATTTAACCAATTGTTAAAGCATGACCATTCATCCAGGATGAAGTGAGTACTTACAGAGTGTCATAGCCCACCCATGTAATTTGTGTTGCATTTTCCTAAAGACATGTTCTGGTAGAATGCCCCCATTGCATTTCATGACATGGTAGTGCTATAACATAATGTATTATACATTATTTTATTTTTCTAAGTCTCATTAGCTGAATATCTGTTTTGACACTAGAGCTAGGTGGATCTGGGTATATGTCTAACTCTGTCACTTAGAAACTCTTGGAAGTTTTTTACAAGTTTGAATCTCAGTTTTGTTATCTGTTAAGTGGCGATCATAATTCTCGTCCCATGCAGTTGTATAGTTTAAGTGAAATCACATGACAATTTCTAGCATAGAGTAGATGCTATATAATGTGGATGGCCTTCCTTCTTTCACAAAGGACTTGGGTCAAGGCTGGATTTGTCTCTGATAAGTAAGTTGTCCTTTTCCTGGCTAGACAGTACTTACTGAAAACCATCTGTGTGACTGTATCCCCCACACTGTGCAAGTTCCCCACACAGGCACACAACGTGCTCATCACAGCAACTTTCTGAAGCAGTTCCTGTTTCTTTACTGAACCAATAAGAAAATGTTGGAACTCAGAGAAGTTAGACAATGTGCCCAGGGCCACTCATCCAGGAAACAGCAGAGCCAGAACTCAGAGGCAGGCTTGACTGCGAATTCCGTAGAAAGAATGAAGTCAGATGACAGGAGAGGTAACCTGGACAGTAGTTCACAGGTGTGGCCAGGAAGCAACATGTGCCTTCTTTGTGCCCTGCCCCAAGCCACTCTTCACTTACATCAGAAAAGCAAAATTCTAGCAAACTTCTTATGTATTTCCAAATCCTGTCCTCATTCGCGGTTGGAGACAAGATAAGCAGTATGTTTGGCTTTCTGAATTTCAGACTTTAGCCTTAGGCAGCTGACCCATTTTCCATGATCTTATTTCCTTTTCAGGAGGTTTTGGAATGGGAAGCAAGTCAGCTGCCACCAGCCCAACAGGATCCTCGCATGGCACTCCCACCCATCAAAACAAACCCCAGACTCTGGATCCTTTTGCTGACCTTGGGACACTAGGTACAAAGTTAACAGGTTAAGATATTTACTTATGTCTACAAAACCTCAAATCTAAATCTTTAGTGTTATAATAAGCTGGAACCTAAAACCTTATATCTTCTTAAGATGTATATACTCTAAATCCTGAGATTGATTAAAACAAAAAAAACAACAGGCTTCAAATAAGGGGTTGGAACTAACCCCCATTAATCTGTTTCTCCAATGTCTGATTTTGGATTAGTAACATGAATAAAGTTAGAACTTCCAGAAGCATCTGACAACAGAGTTTGGCTGCAACAAAAGTAGCGAATGTGTAGGGAGATGCGGAGATGAGGCTGGTCAGACAGACGTGAGCCACACGGGGCCAGCTGCGCACAGGCCTTCTTGTGATGTTACCCATGAGACCCTCACGCTCGCGTCCCCCTTCTTGTCATCGACTGCGGGGCTCTCTGGTCAGTTTGTGAAATTGCACACACAAACATACACTCTCTGTATAGTGTTTTCAGAGTGTTTTCATCATATGTTAATTGTCGTTAGAGGGTAAGTGCGTGAGCAAGTAACTTTGGAATCGCTGGGTTCAGTGGACTCTGACTATGGCAAACATGCCTGAGAGTAAACGGTCATAGTGATGCTTTCCAAAAGGGACAAAGTTTGCCACGTTCTCAAACTATTTCGCCAATGAAACATTTTTCAAGGACTAGTTTATTGGATGTTCTGAGGCCTTGTCTTCTTCAGGTTCCCTTCCTCCTCTGGGCGGTGCAGAGTTGTTAAATAGTGGGGGTAAGCCCTGGCACCAAGGCTGAAATTGGCCATGTTGATAGTTCAGGTTCTCAAAACGCCCTGAGGTATTTAGAGCCAAACGGTGTGCAGGGAAGGACAGCATGCTACCATTTTTGACAGTAATTGTGTCGGAATCTTGACCTTTCCTTACACACGTTTTAGAATTTTTTTCTTTTAAGAACTCTCAAAATTATTTTCCCTTCTTTGTATTTTAATGTAAGCAGAAAGATTTTTAAAAAATCAGGTGAGTTTCTACTTCAAATAAAACCTCATTGGCAGTTCATTTTTTAAAATTCATTTATTCATTTCACAACTATTTAGTAAGTGCCTTCAATGTGCTAATAAAAACCAGCCAACCAAAGAACAAAATAAAATTCCTGTCTTCTAAAGCACATATTCTAGAAGGGAAAACAAATAGTAAATGAATACATTTATAATCTAATAACAATATTGGGGACTTATTATGTGCCAGGCACTATTTTACGTGCTTAACATATAAAAATTTATTTAATCTTCCTGATAATCTTTTGAAGTAGAGACTGTTATAATCCTCCTTTCGGAGATGAAGAAACCGGGGCACAAAAGGTAAAGTAACGTGCCCAAGTAATAAGGTTTCAGTGCAGGAGTCCCAGCTCTAAAGCTTTGCGCCTGTGCAGAGTGCAGTGAAAACGGTAAGGTGAGTGATGGCTGGGCTGGGGCTGGGGTGTTATTTAGGTATCAAGTGGTTACAGAGGGCCTCTCTGAAGAGTGACCTTTATGGAGAGTTCGTTCTTAAAATCCAACATTGTATCTTGCATTTAGTTCTCATGTCCTTTTAGACACGGTTAATCTGGAATCATTCCTCAACCTTTCATTGCCTTTTATGAAATTGATACTTGAAGGGTTCAGACCAGTTAAGAAAGTCTCACTGTGTTAATTTTTATCACTTGCTTAAGGTGATGCCTGCCAGTTTCCTTCATTGTAAAGTTAACATATCTCCCTTTGTAATTAATGAGTAATCTGGAGGAGATAATTTGATAGTATTCTACGTGAGACAAGCCTTTTGGAGAATATCTTATTTTTCACCTGACTTTTACCCACTGATTTTAGCATTCATTAATGTTTCTTGCCTGAAGTAGTCATTACTATGATGTTTGCAAAACTGTGATTTTTCTGATTCTTTCCTTCTTTCTGCATTTATTAATTAGCATTTCACTGTAAGGAAAAATCTGTTCTTTTCCTCTCCCTCCTTCCCTCTCCCTCACATCAAAGGGACTGATGAATTTTTTTTTGGTTCATTGGGTTGTCATTCCTTACTGTCGTTATTGTCCCAGATTTGATTTGTGAAAGCCCCTTTGTTATGCCTTCTATTTCCTTTTCACTAGATTCTGTGAGGTAGGATAGATAGCAAACCGAGGCAGGGAAGCGGAGGGAGACACTACTAAGTCAGCCGTCCTAAGCCTGGTCTGATAATATTGCCAGGTGTTCCACCATCACAAGAAACACCATGGGGAGCCCTGGAGATTCTGTGTGTCATTTCCACTATCTGGAAAAGAGAGCCTTTGAAACTGTGTGTCCACCCCAAGGTCTAGATCGGGGAAGAGGAGGGAGTCCACAGGGCCCAAAGCAGAAGCCCATAAAACCACTTTCCTTAATTGCCTGCCTCTGGTCACTGTCTGTTTTAGAAGGGATCCCTAGTAGTTACAGAAAGAGCCCATAAATAACTTTGGGTAGCTGCCTCAACTCTAATTAACTACCTCCTGTCACATGTCTGTTTTACAAGATAAACAAATGTGGTCTGGAGCAAGATAGAAATTCAGACTAGCAGACCCCCATACATACCTATGGTTGAGTAGTTACGTTCCCCAGGGAAGCTGGCACCACCTTTACCCACCAGTCAACATGTGACTCCCTCACCCCATCCTGCCAACTATGTAAGTCCTCAGGACAAGGGACTGGATGCTCTTGCCATCCTTACTTTGCCCTGCCTTGAACCTATGTCTTTCTCCCCCACCTTGGCAAGGCCCAATCTCTTCCCTGAGAACATATCACTAATAAACGCTGCATGCACACTAATAGACTTGCTGGTCTGTAATTCTTTACTGTGTTGGCAAGAAACCAAGTTTATCCCTTAACAATTTCATCTTTTGAGAATTTTTTATAGTACAACAAGATGTTCCAGATTTGTCTTGAAATTTTTCTACTCTAGTCCTGGAAACGGTCATTCTCCAAAGTATCCTCACTTCCCTTTGTGGGGAATGCTATTTAGAAATCAAAATCTGTACACTATGTATGTTCATTGGTACTGGGCTGGGTGTCATTGCTCTACGTTTTGGGAGATGGAGATATGAGATGATGGGGTATAAATATCTAGACTTCTGTCCAATACCACAGGGTTCTTCCTTGCCTTCCCATATTATATGTGTGTATCTTCCTGTTCCCTGGGTGGCAACAACACTAATAGTCAGACAACAAAAATAATTTCAGAATAGCTAGACCCATATCACTATAACAAATCTACTAGGGGGAGTTCAAGTGTTTGTCATTTTGAAATGTAGTAATTTTTATAACTGCTGGAAAAATTAGTTTCATAAATTTCTCCACTTTTTCTAGTCACATAACTTAGGAAAGTTAAGTGACTTTCCTAAAGCCACACAATGAACAGGAGTATGAGCAAGGGCTACAAGCTAGAATTTTTGACTCCTTGGTAATTGCTTCACAGTAAAAATTAAACTTCCAAATTATATAGCTGCATTTTGGGAAAGACAAAGGATGGTGTCCTCTGTAAGGTATTTGCACATTGAACAATTCTGATGCAAGCATTTATGCCTTAGTTCCTCCCATAGATACTTTGATTTAATTGATATGCCTGTGGCTTGGAAATAGGGAGTTTCAAAACTTCCCCAGATGGCCCTAACGCAGCCAAGGCTGTGAACTGTGTTCATAGTTGTCAGAGGGTTGGCTGTGTTTGCCCTCCTGCAGTGAATGCAAGTCGTGTGAGGTTGAAACCTACTTGTGAAATTCCAAAACATATTTGTTTACTCTTGAGCATTAACCATACCCGTCCTTATAACACACGATGATTAATCCTGATCATTGAAGTTGAAATAGCACCTTAATGAGTGATTATAGTTTATTTCCTGTTCTTATCATTGGGTAGTTTTTACTCTATTGAAGAAATAGAATCTGCTTAGGAGACAGGATGGAAAGAAGGATTGCACAGTGGGAAGAGCCAGGGCTCTTCTGGCTTGGAGTGAAAGACTTGGATTCAAGTCCCAGTTCTGTCACTTGCTGGCTGTGTGACTTTGAGAAAATCACTTAACTGCTCTGAGCTACAATTTGTTCATCTAAAGAAAAGATGGGACTATTAATACATAGCAAAAAATATCATTGTGGGGATTAAAGGAAGTATATACCTGCAATTTTTTTCAACTATTAGGAAGGTTAATAGTGTTATTAGTCACTAAGGCAATTTCCACTAAAGTTGTTGCAAACAATAACTCAGGACACAAAAGTTAGAGGCTATTCAAAAACAGCATTACCTTCTTTCTCCCCTTTTTTTCTATAGGTAGTTCTTCATTTGCCAGCAAACCCACCACACCAACTGGATTGGGTGGGGGATTTCCACCTCTCAGCTCACCACAGAAAGCTTCTCCGCAGCCTATGGGTGGAGGGTGGCAGCAGGGAGCTGGCTACAACTGGCAGCAGACACCGTCCAAGCCGCAGCCTAGCATGCCGCACTCCTCTCCCCAGAACCGACCCAACTACAACGTGAGCTTCTCAGCCATGCCTGGGGCCCAGAATGAACGTGGGAAAGGACCGACCAATTTGGGTAAGGACGATGGTATGGAGCCTGGCACAGGGTGACCTGTGTTGTCATACTGCCCGTATGGATGTACGTCTGAAGAAGGAGACAGAAAACAACTCCGATGGTTTCTGAGGCAGTCTTGTAGTTGTAGAGACACAGCATGACCACCACCTGTGACTCTGTGCCTAGAGGACCTGCATTTACCATGCTCTTACCACGTAGCATTTTGTGACTGTTGGCTCACTTGTGTGTTTGTTCCCACACTGAGACCAGACGGAGGTCTGAGACCGGGGACTCTGTATTTTTGCCGTGTTATCATTAGCACGTAGCATAGCGCTTGGCATATCATAGGCACTAAATGAATATTGAATGGATGAGGGGAGGGGTAGATGGATCTTGAAACTGTCATTCCTTTGAAAGGGGGGTAGAAGAGAAAGGTTGGGAACCTTTTCAGAACTGTGTTCACATTTGCCCTCGGGTCCTGATGAGAGTGTATGTCTTAGACATTTAGTCTTTCTTATGCTCTGGTTGGTGGATGTTCTGAGAACATTGAGTTTCCTATGGTGTTTTTTTTTTCTCTCTTCTGAGAAGAAAGTCAAAAGAACACAAAATGGGCCAACAGCGTAAGGCTGGAGGATAATCCGGATGGTATTCTTTTTTATTTTTATTTTTGTATTATTTTTTAAATCAAATATAAAGATTTATTTTTAATTCTGTTGTTGTACCCCAGATTTGGCCTTCATATATATATATATATATAGAAAATTTTAAAATGTTTACTTACTGAATGGGATTCTTGACATGTAAAGCATACTTTGCTCGCCAGCTTGTGAACCGAAAGGTCACAGGTTCAATTCCCTGTCAGGGCACATGCCTGGGTTGTGGGCCAGGTCCCTGGTTGGGGCATGTGAGAGGCAACCAACTGATGTTTCTCTCCCTCTCTTTCTCTCTCCCTTATTCTCTCTCTAAAAATAAATAACTTAGATCTTTAAAAATATTTTAAAAAAATGTATTTTGCATAGCAAGGATAGTTAAATTTGAGTTTGTTAAAAGGCCTGATATTATTATACATTTTTGCATTCCAGTTGATTTTGTCATATCCAAGAATTAAATGTATGGGCATATAATGAGGAAACAGGCCTTTCTGTCCATGGAATCCATGGAAAATCCTTTTCCTACTCGCAGTAGCTAACATTTATTGAGTACTACTTACTTGATTGCTGTCCGGAGCTATTCTAAACAATTTTCATGTACTATTTCATATAATCTTCAAAACTAACCCCATGTTGTAGATGGGGAATCTGTGACAGAGATCGATAAAGTAACAACTTAACTTCGAACAGCTTGTAAGTAACACAGCTAAGATTTGAGCCCGGGTAGTTTGGCCCCAGAAAGCCTTCTCTTAATTGCCACACTCTATTGGCCATGACATAGGTGCCTTTTCACACTACTGACATGATAGGGATTCTTTTGTTGGGAATGTATAATATCATGATTTTTGGTTAGCAGTGGATATTCCTTGGACAATTCCATGAGTCTTGTGGCTTCCATTCCGTTTTCATTTTGAGTAGTTGTAGGGTCAATGTCTTCAGTTGGTAAACATTTATGGAGCATCTTCAGTGTAGAAAACCCTGGGGACGCAGCAGCGAACAAGACAGACAAAATCCCTAGTCCCAATGTGTGCTTGTGTGAGTGTGTGTATAGCACGCCTTACAGTATAGAGATGGCACATGGGTTTCATTTCAGACACCAGCTTTGGTCGATGGGCACTGCTGGCACAGACTGCTGTGTTTTGGTTCTGTTTGTTTTAATTTAATAAACATTTAAATGGTTAGGTACTGTCGTAAGCACTTTAAAATGTTAATATCAACTCTCACAACAACCCTGTGAGGTAAGTAGTATCATTAACACTGTCCTCATTGTACAGATGAGGTGATTGAGGCCTGGAGTTAAGTAACTTGCCCCAAGGTAACATTGCTAATAAGCAGCAGAGCTGGAATTCAAACCCCAGGGAGTCTGTCTCCAGAGTCTCTGCTCTTTGCCACCATGCTAGGCTGCCTCCCCTAACAGACTGAGATTGAGACCACAGCCAGACTTGGAGAAAAAGGCCACTATGAGGGACTAAAACTGTCAGCTGGGTGTAGGAAGGAAAGCGGTGGCATGCGTGGATTTCAAGTACCAGAACCCAGACCGTAGTTCCATCACTGATGCTAACTAGTTGTATGACTGGGGCAGGGGCTGGGGGAGAATCATGAGTATCCTCATCTATAAATAGGTGGTGCAATGGAAATGCAATTATGGAATTGCATTTAGTCTAACGATCTAGCCTCACATCCTAGCTTTGCCACGGATGTGGTATATTATTCTGGACACATCTCTTAAGTTCTCTAGACTTTATTTTCCTCATTTATAAAATGGGTTTATAGCAGTCTCTTCCTCTACCCAAGGGTCAATGTGAGAGTTAAGGGGATTAATGCATGTGGAAGCACCTTGAAGACTCTTAACTGTTATGAGACATGGTACGATATTATGTTTAAGAGTAAAAACTGTAATGATTTTTCAAAATTATATTGCAGAAGGGAAACAAAAAGCAGCTGACTTTGAAGACCTACTTTCTGGTCAAGGTTTCAATGCACACAAAGACAAAAAGGGGCCTCGGACAATAGCTGAGATGAGGAAGGAAGAAATGGCTAAGGAAATGGACCCTGAGAAATTAAAGGTGAGTGAGTCCGTGACTCGGTGTCGTTATCCTGTATGTCAAGGTCACGTGTGTGGAGCCGTTGGCCTTCCTAGTTCCTGGTCTCCTCACTGCTCTCCTCCACGCTTAACTAGAGCAGTTTTGCTTTTAGCTGGTTTTGATTCTGGAAGTCTAGGTAAGAACTGACTTGGAGAAAAGGAATGTTTCTCCATTATTTTTAAGTTTGCAAACCAGCTACTCTCACCCCCTTACTTCACAGATGAGGAAGCAGATGATACTTCATCTGTGAGGATGTTGTGTGGACAGATTAGCTTGGAAACAAAGGGTGGTTATGCTAGTGAATTGTGTGAGGTAGTGGAAGAGTTTGTAAACGTCAGGGGAACAGGAATGCCCTTCATAGAGGGAGGGGTCCAGTTTCTCTGTGACAAAATACTAAACATGCTGCCACCATAGCAAGCTGGAAGATGAGGGTCCACTCTGTTATCACATCAAAGCCTCTCCCAAACCAGGACTACCTCAGGCAGTCAGTTGTTTTGAAATATGGCACATTTCTAGACAGATTTGAACATTTTTGAAGGTGTGTAGATTTTTTGATACTCTTTGAGTATAATAAAGAGATCCTTTGTTTGTGTTTGCTTTTCACTTCACATAATATCACAGAGGCTTTATATTTCTTCCCAAAACTTTGTGCTCCATTTGATAACTTTTATTCATTAGGCAAACTCTGACAGTTTTCTATAAAAGAAGTCATGTATGTCTTTTAAACTGTGCTTGGTTATTTAGTTGGTACGAAGTATTTGGTTGTTTGGGAAAGTAGTCATCATTGACCTTGACTTAGCCATTCATTCAGCAAGCGTGCACCGAGCTCCGGTAATGAGCTCAGTTATGTGCAATATTATGAAACCATTAACTTAATCACCTCATTTGTTCAAAATATGAAGCTCCAAACGATGAATAGTTTGAATGAGTGACTTAATGGTTGAATTCATTTCACAAACCTTTTCTGAGCTCTATTCTGTGCCAGGAGAGTTACTTGGTTTCCAAGGTACAGTGTTATATGAGGAATAGTGCCTTTCCTCAGGCATCTCGGCCTCATGGCAGGGAAGGACAAACACGTGTACAATAAAATCAAGTGTGGCACATATTATGATAGAAACAAGTTTAAGGGTGTGGCCCAGGTACATTCTTTCTTTTCTTCAAGGTGTATTTATTTTGTGTTTGTGTGCCAGCTACTATACTAGACAGAATCCCATAGTAGAGACCAAAATAGACATGACATGTGTCCCCATGGGGTTCATACTTCAGGAGTGAAGAACTCTGGGGTTGCACAGAGAAGGAGGAATTCAGACTCTCAGAGGGGAGCAGTATGAAATTCCTGAGCAGGCTTTTGAAGGATGGTGAAGAGTTAACCAGAAAGAGAAGGCAGGAAGTGGAGGTGGAAAAGCATTACAGGTAGAGGAAACAGCCAGGAGTATGCAGGGAGCCTCAGGTACTTTGATGCTGCTGAGTAGGAGAGGGTTCCAGAATCCCAACAGAGACCTTCTGAACTTCTTGATTCCCATGCATTACAGATTCTGGAATGGATTGAAGGCAAAGAGAGAAATATCAGAGCACTACTGTCCACGATGCACACTGTGCTGTGGGCTGGGGAGACCAAGTGGAAGCCGGTTGGCATGGCAGACCTGGTAACGCCGGAGCAGGTGAAGAAGGTGTACAGGAAGGCTGTGCTGGTGGTGCATCCAGATAAAGTGAGCATAACCTGCCCTCCTGTGTGGCCTGTTTGGTCCTCATTTCATTAGTTTATAAACATGTGTGAAAAGAGCATACTTTCGATTTGCTGGTTATTAGGCAATTTATATGTTAAAATAAAGTCCATGGGCTAAAATCGGGTATTTAAACGAACAGTTATATTTTATAAAGTGGATGGGGAAAAAATCAAGCGATATATTACGAATAACAGAATGGGAGCTTTTCTTAGAGAGGTGTAAGGTTTACCAGTGACTAATGTGTAGTGTCTCTAAGAACTTAGCTACTTTTAGAAATGGGAAAATGAGAGTTTAGAAATACAGTCAGTTGGAGATAGTCTGTCATAAATCTTTGTCATTTGGTAAATACTTCTGGAGAATAGAGAAGAATCTTTTACTGCCTAATAAGTTCTCTGTTATCTATTTATTGACCTACTGCTACTACCGTAAGTGAATTTCTAGGGGGATGGCATTCTGGGGAGGTTATAGTAATTAGGGTCATCTGTAGATTGGGCCGTAAGAAGAGAAATGGTCTAATAGGAAAACATTTCAATAATGTAGAGCCCACTTTTAGCAGTGAAAATTTAATATAAATAAAATCTTGGTCTCTGGTGTCTAATGTATGTTTTGTTTTTTCTGTAGGCTACTGGGCAACCCTATGAACAATATGCAAAGATGATTTTCATGGAGCTCAATGATGCCTGGTCTGAATTTGAAAATCAAGGCCAAAAGCCCTTGTATTAATTTTCCATCTCTGCTGCAGACCTGTGCTAATGCTTAGTGTGTTTCATAATTTGGAGGTTTTCAAAGATGAACCAAAAACTCTGGTAACATGTACCAGTACTAAACTGTTAAATTACTTGTGAGTTAATTCCTCATTAATAAGGAATGTGGATGTTTGTTTTCTCAAGTCCCCACCATAAAAGGTCCAAAGCAGGAGAGGATCTTCTAGTCAGATGACCTTCCAGAGTTACAACGTTCCAGCCTGCCCCTTGCGGAGCCCACTCAGCATATTGTGGGGAAATGGGAAATAGAAGCCACCAAAAGCATAACCCATCTCATTTTCTACCGATAGGATTAATGAGCAAAGTTAGGGTAATAGGAGTACGTGATGGATTTTAGCTCATGGTTATTAGATTTTCTTGGAAAGATATAATTTGAGCAACTGCTTTAGACTCTAGGAATACAACCACCAAGTATTTTTTTTAATGGAAATTTACTATAGTCTTTAGAATAACACTGTATACTTGTTTTGGTCAAGAGGACTAACAGATGAAAAAGAACTTGAATTGTGGGAAGTAACTATACTCTAATCCTGTGATGACCACCAACTCTTCCTGGTAAGCTAAAAAATTAGTGAAAATACTGGTTAAAGAAAATAGGGACTTTGGGGAGGTAGAAGTCTTTATTCCTGGTCAGAAAGTTGGGCTGCTACCTTCCTTTCCCTTTAGAAAACTGGTTGCTCAATGAAAAAAGTCTCAACACCATAACAACAACCTGATTTAAAAGAAATGTCTAAATTGCCATCAGGCTTAATGTTCTTCCTTTTGCTTAGCCAAGAAAATGTTCTTAGCTTGTTGTGAAGAAGTTGGGCACATTCACAAGTTACCAGGACAGATATCTGGTGTGGACTGGGTGTCCTCTAGGTGTGTGCATGGTTGTGGTGAGAGACGAGAAGATGACACTGAGCATGAGTAACCGGACAAATGCAGCTACAGGGAGAGAGCTGTGCTACCTGCAGACCGAGTCAGGTGGCTTGTCAGGATTTCCACATTCCTCTCCCGCCTGGTGAAACTGGACCCCTTGGATTATTTCAGTGTGGTTTATTGTTTTAAAAGTCTGTTGGGGATCCCCAGGAACGACACTTCACACAGGGACATCTGTAAAAGCAAAGCAAGAGTGAAACCTTTGCAGAATTCAGATCGGTTGGATTTTAGTTCAGTGTTTTGGCTGTTTCTGGTTTTCAGGGTAAGCCATTATTAGCCTGTGACTTTAGTAGATCTCTTTGGCACGCATGTATGTACATGGTGTGCATAGCACATGTGTGCAAAGCAGAGGGGCAAAAAGATAAAATGCTAATTTTAAAAGGTTCATGCTCAATATTGTGAAAAGCTTTCAAACATTGTTTTTCAAAGACAATCATTTTTTGTTTCTATTTTAATTTTCTTATGGCAAACTCTACTAGAAAAGCAGCATGTTAAAAATGCTTTATGTTCCAAATTAGAAAAAAGAAAAAATATGCTTTATGTTCTATATAGAACATTTTCTTTTTTTTTCATTAAAAGTGTTCTTTTTTTTAAATTTTACTTTTTACTCACAATGTGAAACTCACAAAAAATGTTCTTTTAAAATATACAGCTGTCGAGTCTTCAAGGTAACCATAACAAACTAGGTGTCATTTATTAACATATTATAAAATAATATTTGATCCAGTATGTGCTTGTCTTATTTAAAATTGGAATGTGAGACATGTTGCTGTGACTTGTTTTTTCCCTCATTCACAATTGTAGATATTGTGTGAACTACAGTATATAATGACAATAATTAAAAGGATATTATGTGAATGTCACATACATTTTGAAATGATAGAACTATTATTAGCTTTGAATCATGTTTGGATAATTCATCAATGTTCACAGTTTAAAACATCATTAAACATTATGTAATTAGCAATGAGAAAGAATCTTACGTAACTTAACTTTGGGTTCACCCATCTCTTTTCCAGATACATTATAACTCTGGGCCCCTGTTTATCTCAAAACCCTTAACATATGCAGACCAACAGGTTTTTGCATTCGTTTTAAATATCTGGTTGTGACAGAGTTTCTCGTTGATCAAATTCACTGTTTCATTCGTATTTATTGTAATATATTTTTGTTTTGTAAATATGTTACACACAACAAAATGTGATTGGTCTAAAATATTTGTAATGTATATTAAAAGGCTCAAAAATATATTTGTAGAAATCTAAGTCATTTTTGCGCTCATAGGAATATAATGACAAGCTAGAATTCTGTCTCCTGACATGATTCACATTTAAGAAAAGTTATGGGGAAAGAATATGAAAAGCACATGCACGTTTGTACCCAAATGTAATCTGACAGTGTTTCTGGATTTATGCTCTAACCATCCCCACTGCCATCCTTGGCCCCTAGGCCCACACAATTGGATCATGCTACATGACTACTGTGTTTCAAAAAGAATCAGCGTAGAAACCCTGATCTCCTAACTAGAATATTAATGGGCTTACAAAGCTTCCTTTGGTTACTGCGGCAGAGGGATTGATCTGTGAGCCTGAGACTTCGTCATGGAAAACACAGTTTAGTTGTTTTCAGACAGAAGCAGCATGTACCTTTGGAAGCAAATGCTGCAAATCCAAAGCATTTGAACCATCACTGTATTGTCTGTGTCTGCAAGAACACTCAAGCTGAGTCCTAGCGCTGCTGATGAAACACCACTGTTTAAGGAGCGAACACAAAAGTTGAATTCCGGAAATAGTTATCGCAGCAACAGGACAGTTTCCCCACTGGAAACATCTATCAGGGAATTTAGGTCAAGTAAACATGTTCTGGTTGTTCTGGAGCTAAACCATGGTGTTTGGGTATGATGGTACAGTATGATGGTACAGTATTGATCTGAGACCAGAAGACTGAGTTTGAATCCTGATTTTTCCACTTAAGACTGTTATTTTGGGCGAGCTTCTTAAAAGTCTCTGTCTTAATCTTATCATCTGTAAAGTAGAGATAACCCTAACAGCCCTGTGACGGTGGGGTTAGAGACTGTATGAATGACTGTTACTAAGGGGGCACTCACTAAACAGCAGTTGCTGTTACGGAGAGTCAGTAAGACAGTGCATCTCTGCAGTCAGTAGTGGAGCTGGGGTTACACTGAAACCTCAGGTTGTGGGCAATGGATAGTGTGGGTAGGAAAAGGCAATCAATTTGCTCTTCTTTGCTTAAAATTTATTTATTTATTTATTTATTTATTTATTTATTTATTAGAGTGGGGGTGGGGGGTGGGTGACAGGCTCAGTTTTCTTTTTCTTTCAAAGATTTTATTTATTTTTAGAGAGGGGAAGGGAGGGAGAAAGAAGGAGAGAAACACCAATATGTGGTTGCCTCTCGCATGGTCCCTACTGGGGACTCGGCCCACAACCCAGGCATGTGTCCTGACCGGGAATTGAACCGGCGACCCTTTGGTTTGCAGCTGGTGCTCAATCCACTGAGCTGCACCAGCCAGGGCTAAAAAAAAATTTTATTTATTGATTAGAGAGAGAAACATCAATTTGCTGTGCCGCTTATTTATGCATTCCTTGGTTGATTTTTGATGCGCCCTAACCAGGGATAGAACCCACAACCTGGAGGTATCAGGGCAATGCTCTAACCAGCTGACCTGCCCCGCCAGGGCCTTGCTCTTCTTTGTCTCCTTGGCCTGACAGAGCTCTGCATGTAATGGCTGAGACTTGCATTGTAAGTTTTGTAAAGGGGATGCCTGTGTGAAAAGAGTAGTTGTTGAGAGGAAAGAAAACTCATCGACTGATTTCAATAGCGTTGCATCATGCTTGTGTTTAACTCAGGCACGGACTTGGGAGCCAACCCCAGTGCATCTGTCTTTCATGCATGGCCCTACATGCTATTACACACACACACACACACACACACACACTCTTTCTCATTTCATTCTCAAAAAGTTCTGAGAGGCAGGTTCTGTAAATTCTACACCAGGAAACAGATGCATGGAGAGGGTGACTCAGAGCTGGAGTTTGAGGCTAGATCTTTTCTATAGAATAGGGAGAGATACTACAATATATAAGGCGAACTTTATTTCTGTTATTTCAACCATTCATTACCTTGCGTGTGCTGTATGCAAGATACAGATGGATATATAAGGGAAAATCAAATTAATGAAGGATTTCATTGCTCTGTTAAACATAAGGGGCTGTTATTTCAATTACTATGACATTTCCTGCCTTATTTGTGTGCAAAATCTACTGCACAAGTGCTGATCATCTGACTTCAGAGTTGAACAGTTTTGGGCTTGATCTCAGCTTCCCGACTCACTAGTGACTAATACCTGAGCTTTAGTTTTCCCATCTGTAAAATTGAGATGAGATGTAGTTTACAATGTGAGAGAACCGAATGCAAGCAGAAAATATAAACATATTTCCAAAGAAAATCACTCGTGTGACAGAGGACACGATCTTAATATCCAAGTAATGCATTGATGGCAAGTCAGCGATAGGGTTTAGCTTCCAAGGTTTTACTTTCTGTTTTTGGTGACTCTTATTCTTGAGGAAACATGGAATGGGTGAATACAAGACCGATTTTTCAGTGCAGCAGCTGGCAAGAGGAAAGAATTTTCTCAGATGGTTAAAGCCTTGAGCAAGATGGCTAACGTTCTCTTTAAACGCTTAGTAAGCTGGAAAGGACAGCTGCTGTGGGCAGGAAACTTGGAGACAATACTGGCGCTGCAGTTTTCTAATTCTTGACATTACCCTGGGGCAAACACCACATCTTTTTGCTTCTCAAACAGGTTCCAGTTTCTTACTGCTAAGCCCAAGGCACTCAAACCAAGCTGTGCCTCGGAAGAAATGTCACTTTTCTCCAAAATCATTTCTTTCTGTGGGGGTAGCCTCAGGTTGACAGGGAAGGCTCCAGCAAACACTTACATATGGCTTTCCAGATACTTGCTGGGTGGTAGGGAATAAAAGGGGAAGTAGAGAGATTTGACCCAATTAGGAAATCCTCATCAATTTAGGAGAAAAAACAATCTTAACTTCTTTGTGAGAGTACCATGGCACTACAGTAAGTGAGCTAAAAGGCAGACCTTTGGTGTTTGGGTGATAACACCAAAGTTATCACCCCTGAGCGCTGTAACAGGTATTAGAAAGAATAGGATACTCAAAATAGGGAAAGTTCTCAACTGTCTTGACTAGATTGCAGCTACAAAGTAGAGTGCAGTGTAATTCTGGATCTTCAGGGGTCTGCAGGAACCAGGTATTAGCAACACCGTGTTTTTAATAAATGTACCTTCCGTCTATGAAGAGACATGGGAGGAATCAGAAGAATAAAGTCACAGGTAATTACACGTGTTGAGACAATAATATGCTCAGTGTACAGTTTTGCAAAAGTAGAACGAGCAGGAATCGGAAAGATCGTGGTGAGGATTTGTACTTCTCCAGTTAGCCAGGGGAACCTGAGTTCCCACGAACCCCTTTATCTTTGTTTCGTCGAAAAGTAAGAAAAAGCAGTTGAGGGGAGGGAAGCACCGTACCGTGCAGTGGTTCGGTTATAATGAGAGGGTATGTGGCCCCTAATCCAACCTCCTCCAAAGAGCTGAGGCTCCTAAACCTTTTTGAGCCTCTTTCCGTAAAGGTCAAAATGAAGTGCTCTTCCAGATTGCCCCAACAAGCAAAAATTTCCATTCCCTTGAGGAAAGTTAAGTACGGCATGGCCCTGCGAGGTGGGCTCAGGACCTAGCAGATGGGCTCCCGGAGCAAGGTCAGGGTTACTGCGAGCAAGTGGGTTTGCGGGGATGGCCCAGGATATACATGGGGGGACAGGAGCCGAACTCTGCAGACGGGGGCTGGCTCTGAGAAATGGGGGCGGGGCTATGGGCGAGTCTGGGCGGGGCTCTGAGTGGCGGGGGCGGGCTCGCGGCCCGCGGTCCAGCCCCTCGCCGGGCCTGGGCGGGGGCTGCGGCAGGAAGCCGGAAGCAGCCGCGGCCTCGGCTCGGGAGACATGGCGGGGATTAAAGGTACATCCGCGGCCCCCGCCGGCTGGTCCTGCGGTGGGGTCGCCGCTTCCGCACCGGGCTGAGTTTGGGGCTGCGCTTTCAGCGCGTGGGCCGGCGGCGGCCTCCCCCGGACTCAGCACGCTTGCCGCCTCTCCGGGTGGAAAAGCACTCGCTCACTCCTTTCGCCCCTTGGGGTGCGGGTGGAAGGATGTATGGGGAACCTCAGCCTTGTTTGTTTTGTTTTGTTTTTGCTAGGCCACTGGCCTTCACGCTCTCCCCTGGCTCTCCGGACCCTCCAGGAGGAACCCTCGCGGGGAGCGGTGCCCGCCTGGGAGACCCGAGCCCGTCCCCGGGGCATCACTTCACCGGCTCACAGTTCCTAGGCGCTTCCCTCCACCCTCACCCCACTCCTCCGCCTTGTTTTTAACGAGGTTTCCACTTCCTGACAAATGCACCCTAACGCCTCTGTCTTTCCCTGCCATCCGCAGTTTCCCATTTCTTCCAGAGGAGCTGTTGTCTCCAGTGTTCTTAGATTTGGGGCACTTATCCTCTGGTTCCTGATCATTTTTCCTGTTGGGCAGAGTTGACTGTAGGCGGGTGTTACTGGGAAGTGCCCAGAGGAGCTGTTTCTCGTAGTCGTGGAAAGCAAATTAGGTGGAACTTTATCGCTACCTTCATCTTTGGACAGACCAGAAAGTGGTGTTTGTGCAGTAGGTGTTTTTAAATGGCGCGCTTGATAAAAAGGGGGTACCAAGAACACCACTTCCCTTATCTGTATGCCTTCTGGGGAATGGATGCCAGCCGTGGGAGAGGTTACTGGAAGGCTTCCTGTTATTTTTGGGTGGAAACCGTTAGATTTCTAATCTTTTGAATAGAGTAGCATAACTTGTTTTTTTGTTGGAGTTCCTATTCTCTTTGAAGTGTGTACCCAAAGATCTCCCCACCTGCTATAAACTTATGTAAAGTGTCCTTGCACACGTGTATGTACACTATGAAATATATCAGTGTGTGAGCAGCAGAAATATGTTACCATTATTTCTGGATGACTTATTTCAACATCAGTTTAGTAAACACGATTTATTTGGACAGTGTCCTGTGAGTAATACAGCCATTTAAAGCCAGTGCAGAAAACACATGACAAGTAGTGTTTCAGAATTGCACTGTGTTTAGTCATGCCCAGAAACTATCAAGTAATAATATTTATGTGTGAATGCGTTAGAAATTGTGAAGGAAGCTAGGTCATGAAATGGAAAAGGATTGAGGGGAGGAAGTATTTTCAGGTGATTCAACCTTTGAGGGATTACTGTATGCATGAAGTTTGGGATTAAAAGATAAATTATTATTGGACAACAGAGTTGGAAACGGTTACTGTTTAACTGACTGGGATGTGCTCCGATACAGTGGAGCACAGATGGTGTTGTGGGTTGAATTATGTTTCTACTCCCCTGGACCTGTCAATGTGACCTTCCCTGGAAATAGGGTCTTTGCAGATGTAGTCAAGTTTAAGATGCTATTGGATTAGATTGGACCCTACCCCAGTGTCTGGTGTCCTTATAAGCAAAGAGAAATTGGACATAGAGACCTATAGGGACACCATATGGAGACACCATGTGAAGATGGAGGTAGAAAGTAGAATGAGGCAGCTGCAAGCCAAAGAGCACCAAAGAAAGCACCAGGAATGAGGAAGAGGCAGGGAAGGATTCTTTCCTTGGAAACTTCAGAGAGGGCATGGCCTTGCTGACACCGTGAAGCCTCCAGAACTGTGAGAAAATAAATTTCTGTTCTAAGCCACCCCGGCGGTACATTGTTAATAGCAGCCCAGGTAACTAACACAGATGGGATCCCTTAACCTTGCTCCAGGGATGAAGAGGACCTCTTCTACACAAGAGGTAATCCTTGAACTGAAGCTAAAAGGATTGATAAGGCTTCACCTGGCAAAGCATGGGGTGAGGACACAGTTTATTCAAGTGGAGAAGACAGCGTATAAGCCAGGGCAGAGGCATGAAAGAGTATGCCTTGTCCTCTCCAGGAGCTTAAACTATGTTGTTAAGACTGGAATGTAGTGGGAGAGTGGTGAGGGAGGTAGTCAGGGGTTAGGCCATGTTGAGCTTCAAGTGCCAGAACAACTTGCAGGCTTGAAAGCAGCTGTGAAGGGGTGACACTAACTTTGTGTGTTTGCGAGATCACTGCTGTGTGGAGGGTGGAGTGGAAGAGATGACTAGAGCCAGGCATGAGATGATAAGGGCCTGCACTAGGGTGGCAGCAGAGGGAGGGTTAAAGAGAACAGCGCTGCTGTTAACTGGATGGCTTAACCCTTTCGGTACGAGCGCTCTTTCCATCGCGACACTCCTGCTGTATGAGGTGCCGCACCGAAAACGCGCACATAGCACATGGTCAGTCCTCCTTTGTGTGAAGACTTTCCTAACCTTTTATAAGATCTATGCTTAATAAAACAATGCTTTTTTCCAAGTGTTCTTTGTAACTTTAATATTAAGAAATAGTTATATAAAATTCTATCAATTATATAAGTAAAATTTATAAAAATTATATACAGATGGATGCCAGATATATCCGGCACTCGTCCACACAGGTCATCAGATGGGCGCCGGATATATCCGGCACCCGTACCGAAAGGGTTAAACAAAAAATGTATTAGTTCTGGAGACTGGGAAGTCCAAGATCAAGGTGCCAGCAGATTGGATGTCTGATGAGGGTCTGCTTTGTGGTTCCTAGACAGCCGTCTTCTTGCTGTATACTCATATGGTGGAAAGAGTGAGGGATCTCTCTAAGGTCTCATAAGGTCACTAATCTCATTCATGAGGGCTTGTTCCACCCTCCTGGCCTAATCACCTCCCAAAGCCTCACCTCCCGATACCATCCCATAGGCATTAGGATGTAACATGAATTGTTGAGGGGTAGGGGTGGGCATGGAGTACAAGCTTTCAATCTATAGCAGTGAGGTCTGGGAGATTGAGTCTCCTTGAGTTGCTGTTCTTCTGGAGGATAGTGTTCAATGTTGGTATTGGTATTTCAAGTTAGAACCTTCCTTCAGAGGGAAGACGTATGTTTTGGGAGGAGGTAACGTGGGATGTTTCGGTTTTTCACATGTGAATTTGAGGTCCTTGTTGGCTCCTCAGGCAGAGAAGTCAAGATTGGAGTTGGAGGTGCATCATTCATGTGGCTGAGCCCTTGTGATACCAGGGAGCTCTGGATTGAAAGCAATGTCTCAGCCAGAGTGTAGAGTGGAAAGAGATGAAGTTGGATGTCTGGTCAGCTCCATCTTTAAGAGATGTAAGGAATACAATTCCTGAAAAAGAAAAAAAGGACTAAAAAGGATCTACTGGAGATACACGGTTGTGAACCTTGAGAGGCTGGTGACACGGGCTAGAAGGAAGACGGCCACAGTTCCCAGCTTTGGAGGCTGTGCTGGAGAGGGAGCAGGGCAGATGGTCAGGCACAGGGAGGGGACAAAGCCAACTGGGAAGGGATCCTCTCTAATGAAACAATACATGAAAACTTACTTTTGTACAGCTTTCTTTAAAAAGTGACATCTACTAAATGGAAAAATATGTATAAATTAGAATCGAAGTTCTTCCTTGTCCTCTAATACCTGCATACTTCTAAATGTCTTTTAAAAGCACTGTGGCATCTTCCTATATAAAACAGTGCCCCCCTTTCCCAGATCTCCTCGTAATGTACAGGAAGCAATCTGAATGCTAACTAGTTTAGTCAGTGACTAATTTTGAGTGCTATGTACAGGGTCTGGCAAAAGTAACAGCTGCTTGAGTGTGTGATCAAGTAGGGTAATAATATGGGTGTGATAATTTATAGTTTTAATTTGAACTTTTCACCTAAAATGTCATCTGGTGTGCTTAAGTGTGATGTTGTTATGTTCAGAATTACATGCTTATGATTTTGTAATAAAAGATTTTGTATTTAAACGGGGGCATCATTTATGCCAGACGCTGTATTTTTTTTTTCCCCCAGAAGCAAATTTGGATAATATAGTGTCCTATACTTCTAATTTAAATCTTTATCAAAGAACATTACTAAAATGAGCAGATACCTACATCAATCAGTATTTACTTATTGGGCCCCTTCTTTTTCCCAGTGCCTTACATAGATTTATCTCATGTAATTACCAAGAGCTTCCTAATAAGGTTGCACCATTATTACTGTTTTACAGGTGAGAAATCAGATTTAAAGAGGTTCAGCTTCCACCCAAGGTCACACAACCAGTTGGTGGCAGAGGAGATTTGAACCCATGTTAGTGACTCAGAGCTCAAGAGTTTTAACAAGTCAGGAGCGTAAGGAGAGATACGTCCCTCTCTCCGAAGAGATTAGTGTCCTACAGATGCCAGGAATAAATATTTTATTCAGTAGTTGAGAATCATTTTCTATGAAGATATGAAGGCAATTTGCAAATACTTAAAAGTACTAAGGTTCGGGGAGGCAAAAATGATCCAAGTGTGTATATTACAGGGAAGCAGTGTTGCATATAATTTAAAGAAAGAGGATTTTCAACGTTTAGAAACTATCAGAATGAAATGACCTGCCTCAGGAGATAATGAGGTTCCCTTCATTGAAGTTGTAGAGATTGGCTGGCCGGCTTCTTCTGGCAAAAATAGAGGGAATTCGTACCTTAGATAGAAGTTGGGTACTGGAAATTCTTGAGACTTTCTCCACCTAATACTGTAATTTAAAAGTGCCAGACATAGGCACTGATTTGGTAGTCAAATGTAACATCAACTAATAAGTGAATTGCTATATCTGCCTAATTTGGGACCTTTTATTTTTTAATGAAAAATTTTATTGAGATATAATTCACACACCACAAAATTAATCTTTTTAAAATATTAAATTCTGTGGTTTTTAGTACATTCACAAGGTTGTGTAACCATCACTACTATCTAATTCTAAAACATCTCGTCACCCCCAGGGGAAACTCCATACCCATCAGTAGTCACTCCCCGTTTTCCCTCCTCCAGCGCCTGGCAACCAGTGATCTGGAGCCTGTGACTCTTGGTTTTATTTTTCACAGCTCTTGTGTTGTTATCCTTCAGTGGAGCTATTGGACTGACTTTTCTTATGCTGGGATGTGCCTTAGAAGATTATGGGTAAGTTATTAAAAAAAAAACAACACTGTTCTTTTTTGTGTGTCTTTGTCACTATTGTGTGTGTGTTGTGGATGTTAGGATTTGGTCAGTTTAGCACCAAGCTCTAACCAATGAGTTAGTGAAGCCCAAATTATAAACTCAGTCCCCTCGTGGGGTCAGCTGTGCTAATGCAGAGAAAAGCTCTTTTTACAATTGATATATTCATTTAACAAGCATTTATTGAACATCTGCTCCGGATGAGCTGGGGATACAAAAATGAAGAGACGTAGTCCTGTCCTCAGGGAGCTGATGGTTCTAGTCAGGAGTGAGAGACCGGCAAGCTCCGCAGTTAGGAAGATGGCGGCTGTAGTGGAGATGTGTGAAAAGTACAGTGAGAGCTTCAAGAAAGTGCGTGAGTTTCCCTGGGAGAGTCGGGAAGGGCTGCGCAGAAGTTGTCTTTAAGCCGAGACCCTGTGGATAAGTCAGTTTATCAGGCTGAGTGAGGGGAGGGCATTTCAGGCAGAGGGAACATTTAACAAGTTCACTCAGCAACTGTTGGTTGGGTGTTCATTGTGTGCCGGCTGCAGTTATGGGAACTGGGGATCCAGAAATAAGCAAAAGTCCTGCCCTCTTGGAGTCTGTATTTCAGTGGGGGAGACAGACGATAAGCAGACTTTAAAATGTACGTGCTGTCAGAGGCACGAGTGTTAGGAAGAGTAAAGGGTGAAGGGCAGAGGAGCTCAGGGGAGGGTGGTTGGGGTGGGGCAATACAACAACCCTGGCATGTGAGTTGGGGCCGAGTTTTCCCAAAGGGGAAGGACAGGTAAATAAATGGGAGGTGGTCAGGTGTTGTGGGCCTTCCATTACGAAAAACACCTTGGATCATGTCTGCCCTGTGAACTCTCATGATGTGAGTTTTGCTATCTGTTTCATTTTTCTGTATCTTGCATCTAATATTACATTTATATAGCTATAAAAAGAGTATTAAGTTCCGTAATTATAAACAGTTGAACTATTAGCAAAACCCAAAGAACAGGTATATTATTATAACTAATATCATTAGCATACAAGTAAAGACAATTAAACAAATTGGTTCTGAGTGCAGCATCAATCTCTAGGAATATAGGCCTCATCAGTGTCTTGGGATAGTGGTCTACCTCTGTTGTCAGCGGCTTCTCATCCTAGAGGAGGCTTTGATGTCTTTTGTAGGCGGAGGTGAGTGTCAGAGATAGGGATAGGTGTCCATTCATGGTTAGGTGCCTGATCCAGTGAGGTTGGAGAGTGTCTTTATTTGATGTCCTTTCCAGTAAACAAAATCACAAGGTGATAGTTGATAATTCTTTTTTTTAATAAGTTTGCTGTATTCTTTTTTTTTTAAAGATTTTATTTATTTTCAGAGATGGGAAGGGAGGGAGAAAGAGAGGGAGAGAAACATCAATGTGTGGTTGCCTCTCGCATGTCCCCTACTGGGGACCTGGCCTGCAACTCAGGCATGTGCCCTAGACTGGGAATCGAACCAGCGACCTCCTGGTTTGCAGGCAGGCACTCAGTCCATTGAGCCACACTAGCCCGGGCGATAGTTGATCATTCTTAAAGTCTTTGTCCTGGTTGCTCCCTAGGAAAGGAAGCAGTTACCTATTTAGCGTTTTCTTGAATGACTTCATCAAACCTTGGCAGCAGTGTAAACGGTCTCTTTTCAATAATGTTAACTCGTAAGTTCCTTCGTCTCATCCAGGTCCAGTTTGAATGCACTGTGATGTATGAAGGAATGTAAATACTGAATAAAAAAGTGGGGTTTGCCAGGGAGCCTCGAAGAAGCCAGCCACCATCTTGAGTTTCCCACACACCAACTGCTCATTTAATTACAGCCGTTGTTCACCCGTATAACACGCCCTAGAAGGCTTCCATCACTTGCTTTACAGTGCGTCCCGTGCAACTTAACATTTAAAAACAGTGCCTGATTAGTTTAAAATTTCTCTTGTGTAAGGAGAGAGAACATCATTTTGCATTGTTCTAGGGTCCCTCCTACAGCAGAGCAAAGTTATTCCTACGTATATTGAGATTTTAACCCGTAAAACCTCAATTTCTAATGAAAACTAAGAAGTTATGTAATGAAGACATTTTGTAACCTCTAGAAACATTTCATAGACATCAAAGTCAATGATTAACATGGACTTATTTTTATAAAACCCCAGGTAAAATATAATATAAATATATTAAATTTAAAGTATCAACTCAAAAGACATGTCTTCTACTTACACCAACAAACTTAAACTAGCTTTTATTTACTAAGGATTAATCTTTGATCATGTGAACTTAAAAAGCATTTGAGCTAGTTTCTGTATTTCTGAGAATTTTAAAATACCCAGTCCTTACAAGTGTTTGCCTTTAAATTAATTTCAGTAATGCCATCTGGAGATTGAAAAGTATCTCACACTTTCAGCATTCATGTATAGATATAAATAGACACAAACAGAGACCTCTGGCCAAGAGAAAAGCTCACTAGTGTATAAAAGAACAGTTGGGTCCAAATTTTGTTTTGGAAGCATTTACAGTTTATATTGTTGATGTAAGAAATGTCCAAACCTATAGAGAATTTTTATGAGTTTATTTGAGCCCAAATTGACAATAGTTGCTGGGAAACAAGATTTCAGATGCTCAGGAGAGAGACAGTTTTGTAGTTTCTTTTATGCTTTCGACATTAGGGAGGGAAGGTCAGGGAGGTTACATGAGCGGGCAGAAAGCCAGGTGCAGGGTATTAGGGATATATATTCTCTCAAGGGTGTGCTAGCCTCGCTCGATTCACACACACATGCAAAATGGACAGCGCTGGCTGAAGACAAAGGTAAATCTTTTACTAAAGATGTCACGCCTGGGTGTCACTGCCCACCATGACCTGCTCATTAGGAACTTAAGGCCAGATCACCCCTGTTAGGTTCCTTTCTGTCACTGAACTTGTACCTACCCTCCCCCTGTTTTTGTCCACTGTAACTTACTGTGAATGGGAGCACAGGCAGATTTTCTTTAGAAAACTTACTGCATTCTAGGAAGAATTAAGAGCTCTTGGCTGTGGGTATGTCAGGCAACAGCTGGGTCTGTTCCAGACCTCTTCTCCAGTGTCTTTCCTCACTGATACAAAGAGGGTTTTGAACTAGAGAATTTGTAAAAACCCTTCCCTTCCCACAGTATTGTTTAGTGATTGTTGAAATACACTGTAATTCCCATAGTTTAAAATTAGAAGTCCCAATTCAGTGTTTCTGTCCTGAGTCTCTTAAGAGCACTTTCCTTTCTTGCTTTTTGGTTAACCATCCTGCTCTCCTAGATCTGTGGTTGAAATGGGAAGCTTTCATTACAGAGTGGCTTCACACCAACTCCTGCTCGGAGGTGTTGGCCATCCGGTGGATCATCCGGGTGTTCATCAAGGGATTGTGGTGATCTGTATTATTGTGGTGCATGCATGTATGTGTGTGTGTATATACACACATACACATGTGCGTATGAGTAGAAGCTATGCCTGTATCCCCCTCTCATGGAATAAAATAAAATAAATGTCTAACTGATGGAGAAATATATTTCTGAAGTACTTATAGAGGAAATGTCACTGGAAAGCAGATGGCAGGTTTTTATACATTCAAAACATTGAAATTTGAGAAGAAATAGTTTTTATGTTTTGCATTACAGAATTATTGTGACCTCTTATAATAAAGATTAGAGTATATCTAAAGTTTTTACTAATAAGCATATTTATTTTCATGTCTCCCAAACTTAAAATCTATTTGTTATTTTGTTTATTCAATAAATATTAATGAAGCACCTCAGGACCTCTGGGCCCTGGAGATAAGTGGTGATTTATAAAGACAAGTCAGATTCCTGTTCTCATGAGCAAGAAAATACCAGAGAGGAATAAGTGCTGTGTAGAAAGAAGGTTAGTGTGGCTGTGAATGCAGGGAAGATGGCACAAAATGAATAAAATAAGTTGATGAGATCATGTAAGACTTTGTAGGTCAGGGCAAGGAATCTGGGTTTTATTCTAACTCATTGAAAGGTTTCCAGCATGCAAGCATTCAAAAAAATCTTCATGGAACTAGCACATGCAAGCCATTGTGCTGTGTTCTGTAGGGGAGCAAAGATGTCTAAGTTAAGCTCCTGGGTTTTTTTTAAGCTTCTGTTCTTATATTACAGCTTAGTACTTACAGGAAACAATAAAGATTCTAGATTATACATATGTGTAGTTTCTTTTTTAAAAATTGAATATATGGGGGTGACATTGGTTAGTAAAATTATATAGTTTTCATGTATACAGTCATGCAGTTTCTTAATACAATAGCAGTTATCGATATATTAATGACTAGTAATTTTTAATGATCATTATCTGTTCCTGGTAGAAATCATCTT
This sequence comes from Macrotus californicus, assembly GCA_007922815.1. NCBI lineage: Eukaryota > Metazoa > Chordata > Mammalia > Chiroptera > Phyllostomidae > Macrotus > Macrotus californicus. The sequence goes on along the minus strand of VMDR010002935.1, from coordinate 4,603 downwards.
AAGTGCTAACACTGACAATTGAATAAATAATTTTGGGGCTTGGACATTTAAAATAATATTAACCTTGAAACAGTAGAATGTTTAACTGTAACTTTTCTTTTTGCGTCTCTTCTGGGTCCAACCAACAGTGTGTACTGGCCGCTGTTCGTCCTGGTGTTTCACGCCGTCTCTCCCATTCCCTACTTCATTGCCAAAAGAGCCACGTATGACTCCGATGCAGCAAGCAGTGCCTGTCGGGAGCTGGCCTATTTTTTCACTACTGGAATCGTCGTTTCTGCCTTTGGATTTCCTGTTATTCTTGCTCGCGTGGCGGTGGTGAGTTTTGTTCTCCGTTGTTTTACCAGTTGTCTCTGAGTTTACTCCAGGGGCCTGTGTCTGGGACCTCAATTTCATTCTTATTGCTTAGACTTAGTACGCAAAGCCAGGTGTACTTTTAGTTAATCCAGTCCACATTTTAGATCTGCCTATCAATATCTTGGCCATGTTTTCTTAGTTCTTACAACTTTTAGCATGACCAAGTGATTTTTTTGTTTTTTACATTACGCTTTAGTCCAGCTTATTTTCTGGAATTGTTCTTAAATTCTTGCCTCTTTCGGGCAATCCACAGTGACTACAATAGCAATTCTTTTCTAGCTTCAAAGTAAACATCTAAATGGCTCCTGGTCACCCAGTTTCAGTGTGTGTGGAACAGGGTTCCCCCACACCTCCAGTGAGCAATTCTTCAACACCAGCTGGGCATCCTACAATTCAGCCCAATCCTGACGCTGTCTACCCAGAGATAGCATCAGATCCTACATGTTAAGGGTTTAGTCCCCCAAGACTGTCCTCTGTTTCATTTGCCAATCAAAAGTCCAAGTTGTCACTTGTGCTTCTCACTGATTGGCTATGTAAATCAGAAGTCCTCATGACTCTATAATCTTGGGTTTGATCGACTTATTCACAGAACTCAGGAAACCCATTTACTGATTAGATTACTAGTTTATTATAAAAGGAACAGCCGATGTAAGAGGTGCAGAGGGCAAGGTATGGGGAAAGGGCGAGGAGCTTCCTTGTCCTCTTGGACATACCACTCTGCTCATATCACCAAATTGCCAGCCCAGAAGCTCTCCAAATCCCTTTATTTTGGTTTTTTTTGGGAGGCTTCATTACATAGGCATGATCAAGCAAACCATTGGCCATTGCTGACTGATTCAGTCTTCAGCTCCTCTCCCTTCCCCAGAGGTGGGCAGGGTGAGGGGGATCGACTAAAAATTCCAACCCCTCTAATCACTTGGTTAGCCTCTCTGGCCACCAGCTGCCATCTGTAGATGCTTTCCAGAAGTCTCATTAACATAATAAAAGTCACATTTATCACAGTTATCACTTAGAAGTTCCAAGTGTTTTAGGACTCTGTGCCAGAGAGGAGAGAAAGACCAAATATTTATAAACTGCAGTACCACAACATCTTATCACATTCTTCTCTGGGAGGATCATGGGCACAGTCCTTAACTCAACACAATAGGCATATGTTGAGGGGCACCTATATAGTGCTTTGAAGATACAGTAAATAAAAAACACATTGTGGGCAGAATTAATTTCTTTGACATTCACTGTCTTTCATACACTTTGTTTTTATTCCCCCAATTACATTCTCTTTCAATTTCATGAAACTTATTGGGGCATTGAATATAAGGTATATGCAAGTCTTGTTTATTCATTTAGTAAATATTTTTGGTAACATTTGCTATTTGTAAGATACCAAGAATTAGGGCCAGATGGTGTCTCTGTTCCCAAAGAAGACAGAAACTAGCCTGATAGGTGAGCATATGATAAGTGTGATAATTGAAACAAGGTCACAATGCCTTGGGAGCACAGCGAAATTCCAACTGGCATTTGATGTAGTTTTTGATAAATAGGGTTTTGATTGAAGTAGGGAAGACTATTAAATGGAATGGCACCTGAGTGTGAAAATGCAATCAATATGTGGAATAAAGAGCAGTATTCCAGTATGATGGAACTAAAAGGGAGTGATTGAGATTGAGGTTAGAAAGGTTGGTGAAGCGCATCAGGGAGAGGGTGTTGGATGCCATGCCAGTTTGAACTCTGTCTAGATTATGAGGAAGCGTTGATGGTATTTGAATGCCAGATGGTCACGACCTTATTCTCTTAATACCTCAGACTAAGTACTTCCTAAATTTTATTCTAAAAATGTCTCTTTTTACCTTTCAATATTGCATCATGTTTTGTGAAGGCACTTTCATTGATGTTTTCTGTTAGTTAAATTGAAACAAAAACTGCCCACTAGAGGGTACTCTCATCCCCAGCTGTACCTCTGTAAAACCCTGTGCCGCTCCAGAAGGCTGTTTTCATTTGCATGCAGATTTTTGTTAAGTCTTTTCTTGCCTAGAAAAGAAACAAATCAATAACTCTCCAGTTCCTATTTTCATGAAAAAAGGCAGTGTGCACAGAAGTTTCAGTACCCCACGTTGCAACGGGACCCTTTGTAATCTGCCTGGGTTTTACTTAGGGCCGTCATTGTCTGCTGAAAACAAGTATGTCTAATGGGGAAAATGTTAAGGATGATAGTGCACTGAGTTAACAAGTGTCATGAGGTAATTGCACTAATTACTGAGTAAATTCACTGTCTCCTGCCTGTGTGTTAAGCCTTTTAGCAGTTTTATGTAATATTTCACTGGATGTTTCTAATGCAGAAAATAATAGATTTTCAAAGAATACAGTGTGAAGCAAGTAAAGATTTAATCCTCTTTTCTTGTGTTCCAGATCAAATGGGGAGCCTGTGGCCTTGTGCTGGCCGGCAATGCGGTCATTTTCCTTACGATTCAAGGTTTTTTCCTTGTGTTTGGAAGAGGAGATGATTTTAGCTGGGAGCAGTGGTAGCACTACGTTCTGATAATGTGCATTAATTCCTTAAAACTTATACGGTGTGTATGTATGTGCACATGTGGCCTTTTACTATGAAATTTGATATGCTGGGGTTTTTTATACTTTATATCATGTTCACTTTAAGGAGGACTACATGTTTTATTACCAGCAAATAGATCAGTCCATTCACTCAAGTTGAATCATGCTTTTTGGCTGTTCATATAGTCATGGTGCTCTCAGAAAATGTAGTAACACAGTCTTGTAGACAGTTGTTTATGTGTGCAATGCATCTACACCTTTTACCTGGGGAGGTGCTTGGACAGGAGCAGGTCTCAGTGCTGCACAGGACTTCCAAGATACACTTACGGCCCAGAGAGACAGCGCCGGCCCCTCTATGTGATGGGCCCTTGCTTCACAAAGTGGTGTCCATACCCCGAGAGCACTGGCATCGCCTAGGTGCTTATTACAAATGCAGAACCTGAGGCCCCACCCCAGACCCAAGGGGATTGGATGAGAAGCACTGTCATAGAGGACTAACCATCACATACAGCTTCTTTTCTTCCCTTTGCCGTACCCCTTAACCTCTCTGGGTGTTAGCTGCTCATTTGTCATTGTTTCACCAGCCCTCATGTTGAGGCCTAGTTCAGACTCTCTTTGGTATTTGTGAAATATCCAAACCTGTAATACATAGGTTGTTCCTCATATTTATGAGTTGTTCTTGGTAGGGAACAGCTAGTCATGCCTTTCCCCTGTCTGAAAGGCAGTGGCTGTTTTCCCAGTGCTGGGGGACAGAATAGCCCCAGAGCTCCCTGGAATGCAGGGAGGGAGGCCAGGCTGGAACCAGTCCTTGCTTTAGCAGGATGAGGTAGACTAGAGAGGTAATTCTGTTTAATTTCCCTTTATAATCTGACCGTTCTGCCCTGCTCCTTCCTGTGCTGCTCCTCCCCTGCCCTCAAACATACACTCCTGGCAGTTCTCATTTGCCCTTACTTCTTCGTCACTCTGGTGTCTCCTTTCCATAGAGACAGGGAACCAAGTAAGCAAGCAGAGGATGAGCTGCTTAATTTTACTTACACGTTAATGTACTCGTCTTTTATGTCCTGTGGGACTCTTATATGTATAACACTTTTGGCCACTTTTAATGAATCATTAGGAATACTTGTCATGGTGGATCCTATAAGGACAGTTTTCTCGCTCAACTTTATGTCCAAGACCTATTGAGAAGGGGAAATATGGGAATTAGAACCACTTGGTCGGAATAGTATGAGCAGTGATTTTAGAATATTGTTAATGTGTGATAACTGATGTACATTTAAAACACCGAGCCCTTTAAGTTTGTAATCTGAGTAATTAGCATACCCCTTCGTATTCTAGAATCATACTGCAGAAGATACAAGTGATACCTAAAAGGACAGTATGCAAAGTTATATTTTGACCTTGTGCATGATTTTGTGTTTTCAATGTTCTATGTACATATAGAATTGTTGAAGTTATTTCCAATATTTATATTAGAAAAATTATATAGACACTTTATAATTTCAACCAGCATTTTAATAACACTTGCATTTATTGTATTGTAATAAATTTTACTTTAAACATAAAAGAAAAGTTTAATTTTAAAAGTCTTTATTCTGATGTAGCCTGAATTAAAAGATAACAAAACAGTGAGAATTTCTTGGTATTCTGAAAGGGGCAGTTTTGAGTGCTGATCTGTCCTGCAATAGGATAATAACAATAAGAT